>JAURVB010009054.1:0-78538 GCA_033002965.1 Piper betle
TGGCAACTAGCAAATATGTTTCATCCACGCTTGGGGAAAAATAAAACGTTTGATCTACGCTCCACCAATTAATTGTCGGTTAAGAGCTTTTCATAAATCATCATTCTTACTGTCCACTAAAATAAGAAACCGGGAAATATTGAAACAGCCGATAATTCCACGACTCGTGAGAACCAAAAACTCTTAAAGGCTAATGAGTCTAGCAGCCTATTGTGATTTTTCTCAAAAACTCGTAAAAAAAATCATTGGGGGATTTTCTCTCCCATTCCGCAGAAGCTAATCGCAAAAGCCTAGCAGCCTATTGTGATTTTTTTGAGCTTGGATTTAACACTTCTGTAATGTCCTATCAGCTTTATCAGTTTTTACCCTTTTACTGAGAGTAGAATCAACAATTACATTC
Organism: Piper betle; assembly: GCA_033002965.1. NCBI lineage: Eukaryota > Viridiplantae > Streptophyta > Magnoliopsida > Piperales > Piperaceae > Piper > Piper betle. The sequence continues at coordinate 401 of JAURVB010009054.1, forward strand.
AAATGGGAAAAAAAAATCCCCAAGGGACGTCCATGGATTAAAAACAGAAGAAGAAAAATGAAGTATTTATAATAACTTACAACTTCAGGTATTAGCTGGCCAACAAGTTAATAACTGATAATGTAAGTGATTTTGTATATATATATATATATATGCAATACATTTTTGTTTGAAATATAAAATATGGAAGAAATACATGGTGATGATATGTCATTGATCTCACTCTAGTTTTGAATATATATACATATATTAGATTACATTGAATGAAAACCATAATCTCAAGCTTCAAATATAATTAGCAAAGTAAGAAATGAGAAAAAAAATTTTAAGTATGAATATATGAAGCAGCTCATCTGTTGTGAAGTGGATTAGGACCTGTGTATATTTTTCTCTTTTCATCACCATACTGAACTCCATCTCCATCTTTATGAACTTTTCCTCCAACAAAACTCGCCTTGATCTCAGCAGAATTAGCAGACTCTGAGCGTGGCCTGCCTTTCAATCTGCCAAACATTCTTGATACATCTGCGGAGCTTGGAGTTTCCAAGTGCAACAGCAACAGAAGCACAAGCCAACATAAAACCTCCCTTCTCCAGCTCATCATCTCTAGTATTCCACCTAGAATTGAAAGTGGAAGAATTACTATCTATATATCACCCTGGTTGCCAGTGAAGGGAGTGAAGTTGAAGCAGATGAAATCCCACCAAGAGAAGCACAAGGTGTTCTAAACTATGATCTCTTTCTTTGAAGCTTTGTAGCTTGGAAACTGGCTCCGGGTCAATGTGTTATGAGACCCAAAATGCATGGGGTACGCTTATGCTTTTGGCCCAAGACGCAGCAGGATGGACTGGGTGATGTTGGAACCTTCTTGGTTTTGACTCGAGACCTAGAGAAAGGTGAGAACAGAAAGCTGAGAGAGAACTGCGACGACGGTAGAAAAGAAGAAGGATTGAAAAAGGCTGGCCAAACTTTCGATTTCTTATATCTGAGTTATCAGACATAAATCTGCTTTATAGGTAAGCTGGATGGGCCAAAGAGAAAGATAGCTGTAGAAGTCAATTTATATTCGTGGAGTCTTCTACTTGTCATCTACCTGGGGCCTTATGGAACCAATCATAAGTATGTTCCGATTTCTTGCTTCATTCCTTCATCAACATTTATATATCAAACACTTCTCATGAAATGTCTCGTTAACAGTAGGAGCGGTATGAGAAAAAAATGAAAAAAAAATCTCATGAAACATTGTGTAGAATATCATAGTTATTATGTACAATATATATATATATATATATATATGTATGTATATATAAAAGTATGTACTATAGTTAATAATACTTGTTAATTAACAAAGAGAGTTGGGTGGCGTCGGCAGGGGCCACAACCGATGTAGACTGCACCCGGCAGCATGGGTCCATCACTCAGACTCAGAGACCGGCCAGTTTGCCCGTCACTTGTCCCACTCTATTCGCACTGTCATGTTTGGCCCAGTAAATAAATATAATAAATAACACATTTTGGATGGCTCTTTTATTGCGCGAAAATTTGCATATGATGCCAACGTGGCCCCCCTTCAAGAATTTGATTCACCTTATCACCGTTTTTCTTTAAAAAGAACGATTGATCGATCTTGTAATATTTGATTGGTTGCATTAATCTACTTGTGAGGGATATTTGGTATATATGCTTCCGGTAAATTTGTGTTGGATTTATTTATAACACTAACTGGGGGTTATAAAAAATAGCTAGTGATTTGAGTGAATTATATCTACTAATTACCACCAAGATTATTACTTTCAACATTTAGCCTAAGAAAATTCGTAAAACTATCCCTACACACAATGTTTAGTAGCTGAACGGCTGGAAGTGGGCAGCCTTATGAATAAGGTTAACTAAGAACTAGAAAGATGTGTCAGTTCGAACAATGAAATATGTAATTTGTGAACTTAGTAATTGTATACAGTTTTTAATAATTGTATATAGTTGATGATTGAAAGGAATGGGAATGTTGATAGTAAGCTGCTATTGCGAAACAGAGAAGGAAAATGGATGCTCTTGGACCCCTCCGTTGTAGTCATACATGGGCCTTGAGAGTGACATGGTGCTTGTTGTCTGTAAAACAATGATGATGTCCTTCTTCCTTTCTTACACCATATACATGATACATCCCTAAAGATTTATATTTAGTTCCCATTCATCGTGCACCTAATTTTGATTCCACCGAGACGCCACAAATCCTTGTGACACATCAACGGGGAAAACATTGTTGAACATGTCCTACTCTAGTCAAGTACCATAAGATTGTTCTTCCCAATGTTGTCTACATTCTTTTAGAGATTAGGCAGGATTTACACAGACAAAATCCCATCACAAATATCACGTTTATATAATTGCCTGTACTTATAATTGTTCATCCGTCATGAGGTGGGTAAGATGCAATAGGTGAGGTAAATTTGTATGAATAGAGGGGAAAATAAAGTTTTATGTATGTATGTATATATGTAAATGTACATGTACGTGAATAAGAAGAGCAATGAGAAAGCCGACCCCTAGATAGCTACTAGCTTAATTTAGATATCCAAGTTAAATTAATAGCCTCCCTTTTTATGGAGTCAAATTCCATTTTGTAGGTCATTATCAGTCATCGCAATCTATTCAGGACCCAGTAATTGAATCACTTTTATAAAGAAGGTACTCTCATTCTCTTTGTCAAGAAATTGATGAAAAGGAGTCACCACTAGGTAGGACTGTAAGGTTTTGAGTGACAGTGTTGATATGATTATATATGATTCATCATTAGGACGAGGAACGAAATGAATTGGTGGAGAAGGGATTGGATTTCTTGTTCTTCTTTCTTTTCTTTTCACCTTTTAACTTGTCAAAAGGCTGGGCCAGGTTGTTCATCACCATCACCACGGCATTATTATTTATTTAAGACAACATTTTAATTAAAACATATAATTATCGGCCATAGTTAATGAATGATCTTCATGGTGAATAAGTATAATGTCCGTCATCTGATTCTTCTCTCCCAATCTCACACTTGCAGAAGGAGCCATCTACAATCTGTGCCTTATTTAATACGTTGAGTTGAGAAAACAAATCAACTTATAAATTAGCCAATCTTTTCCATGTATATTTTATTTTTTATGTTAGCTACTGATCTCCCTACTTTTGCATAATTCATTCATTCATACATACATTTTTGTTTAATCGATCATGTAGTCGTCCATATGCCCATTCATCAATATCACATTTGAAGACTATGGATCATATACCACAACATCGCTCTTTGTTTGATCTATACAAGATGTAATATTACTTAATAGCATATATATATATATATATATATATATGTATATAGTAAAGTAATTAGTTGAGTGATATATGAAAATCATAGATCGTCGACATAAATAGCTAACAGAGAATCGGATTGCGGGCAAGTTTTTTTTGTTGTTGTTGTAATGAGCAAGTCTTTTTTGGTTGAAAAATTGGCCTATGATACTCCTTTTGGGCCTCTAATAGCTTCCATTGAAATTGATGGGCTCTTAAGCCCAATAACAATACGAAAAAGACAGCTTAGTCCCACGTTTATTTAACCCTAGAGGTTAAGACTCATTTCTCACTCCTCACAATTGGGCCTACACTGACTATCAAATATGGCCTTTGGGCCTAGCTCATCAACTGGGCAGTTAACACTCATCGCCTCATCCCAAGAAGTGAATATCAGCGGCAATAGTATTAAAATATAAAAATGTTTACTAATAATACCAGTAGCGTACAAATTTAATTATTTATTTAAATTACATGATTGTATTTTTTTCTCATTGGATAATTTTTTTACTATTCTTGTAATCAAATGACTGACATTAAATGCAGCCAACAAAAGTGTATTATTAATGTTCCGACGCTATTTTTTATCTTAAAATATTGATACTTTCTTTATCAGTTCGCTGCTGATATTTTTATATTAGTAATATTTGTATCTAATCATTTTTTAAAAAAATTAGACAAAATTGTACTCATTATAATTTAAAATTTTATTTTACATTTAACTTGCATAAAAATATTTGCAGCAAGGTACTGTATTTTTCTTGAAATATTAATAACCCAAAAAGATGACAGCAAAAACAGACTCTTAGCCGTCTACGAAAATTGCAACCACTCTTTCCCGGGCAAATTACGACCATCTCTTGCTTGTTAAAAGTACAGCTACAACTCAGAGTGGTAGAAATGATAGTTAATAATATAGTAGAAAGAATGAATAGGTAGCTGTTTGGAGTAAGGCCTGCTTTTGGAAGCGGCGCCGCCTGCAATTCATTTCTAAAGGTGCAAGTTGGTGTGAATCCATCCTTTTTCGCCATAACCAAAAAACTAAAAAAAGGCAAAGGAGTCGAGCCACTTTTCTTTCTTAATCTTCTCGATTATTATTTGTTGTTATCATCACTCTACAACTACAAAGCAAGTGAGTCCAGACTTGAAACTCGAGAGAGAGAGATGTAAATTTCAATTGCAGATCAGTTGCAGACTTGCAGCATATCAGGTTTAGTAGTTTTTGAAGGGGGGCATGCGTGAGCTCTCGTGACTAGATCAGGCTATTGTCTCCCTGACAATTGCTCCTCGTCGTGGGCCCAATCCTTCCTGCTTTTCGGCTTCTACCCTTTCCATTACCTTCTTTTCTGTTTTGTAATATGCAGGCGCACTTTAACCCCTTTTATCTAATGAGAATAAGATAAGCACCGACTTTTCGATAAAGCATGCATTTGATCCTCTCCTTTTATTTCCCCCTCTAGATGGCTTTTGGATCCTTAACTATATATCGTGTTCATCCTCTCGTTACCCTTTCTGGTTCTCAATGCATCGCCTTGCGACCATTTTGGCTGATGAAGCTGTTGGTTGATATTATATATAGAGAGAGAGTGTGAGAGAGAAATCAAATATACTCATTTAGCACTAACCCATTGGTTTACCTCAGTAGTGGTAGTGTTACTGCTTCTTTTTTATTTGACAACTCAAAACCTGGAAATTGGGTCTCATATAATGAAGCAATGAAAACATGAAATGGGGTGAATGATTAAGGGATCGGACACAGGATCCGAATCCTCCCCAGTTCAAAGCACGCCTCTGCATTTGTTGGCACGCCGCCCACTCATCATTTCTTTCATCAAAACTAAGGTAGCCCGTATGGTAGTAGTTCACAGGGATGTACCCTTCTTGGTGTATATTCATCCCCATACGGATTATGTTCTCGGAAATGAGCAGAGGAGATCCAATTTTGGTAGTATCATCTTGTATGCATTTTGTAAAACCACTTTTTTAACTAGTGTAATATAGGGTGTAATCATCTCGGATTATTATCTTGTATGTATATCTGAGATATACAAAATCTTATTCGGAGCATTTTAGGTAGGTCATAAAACCATGTAAACATAATTGAATTGCTTTGTACTTCAGGAAAGATTATTATTAGGGGCATTACGTACCTCATAATTCGCATTGTTCGCAATAATGGGCCTGTGCGTCATTATTGGGCCCATTTACCCACCAAATCATTCGCTTCAGGCCCGGCCCACTAGATTTCCCGCCATCAAACATGGGCCGTTGAAGGCTGAACGATGACGCCCAGCATCTGATGACGACCCAGATTCGAAATCACACCGTTGGATCATTGGGGACCCGCAAATGGACGGCCAGGATCAAGAAAAGATCTTCCTCCTCACCATGACCTCGGAAAACAGCAAGGCGAGAAAGGCCATCGAATCTTGTAGCACTGTTCACCGCTGGATACTAGTGCTCTGTGTATCGAGGCTGGAGTATCCATGGAGGAGAGAACTTGCACACTCCAATGGCAACCAAGCAGAGAAGAAGAAAGAGCAGTCTTTAAAGTCTCTACCTTTGCTTTCTTGTCTGCCATTAAAATCCCATAAATATTTTTCTCAGCTTGTCTTCCCCTTCTCTTTCTCTCTTTCGCTCTCTCTCTCTCTCTCTATGTAGTGTAGTTCCTTTCTTACGTCTGCTTTTTTTCCAGCCTTCTGCAAAATTCCGGCCAGACTTGCTGCAAAATCTGCATTCCCAGCTGTAAATCTACTAGCACTGCACCCTCTTTGGGAAAGACCCACTTGGCCTTGCACTGCTACACGGTCGCGTCGTCAACTGAATGAGTCTTCCCCAACACCCCCTTTGAAGGTGAAAGCTTATTACTCGCCAGTTCCTTGTCGAGCAATACATTGCCGCTGGGATTGTCTTCTTTCCCAGAAATTGCCTCTGTTTTCGTCTATATAGTATTGTTTATACCTGCTGAACAAATGGGCTGACATATCTCTCCTCATACATTTCTTCGTTTTCCCCAACAATCAGTGGTTCAGGCGATGCTTACCCTTTAGATATTCTGTGGTTCATTAGAAAATACCCTGTTTCCGAAGATCCTGTTTCATCTTTCCACATGTAGATTTGATATAGACTCCACCTCATGCAAGAAGCGATTCTGCTATTTGGCTCAACTTTTCATTCATCATGTTCTGCTGCTCTTCAATCAATTTGTTCGACTAAGCATATATTTATATAGTCCCCTCTTAACTTCCACCAGATACATGGCTATTTTCCTGCCGCTATTCAATTTCTGATTCATTTCGCAGAGAACATTTGTAGCTCAGATTCTTCTCTGCATAAGCACATATTAATAGAGTATAGTGGTCATTCTGATCCTTATATATAACGATCAACCTCTGCGTTCCGGCTTTTTCTACTTCGTCTTCTTCTTTAAATCCCATATATATATTTAAGTCAGTCGATTTTGTGGACGATTCATTGACGGCAAAGCAAGGGAGGAAGCATGATCAGTTGGAGTGACTTGTACCACGTACTGACGGCGGTGGTGCCGCTGTACGTAGCAATGATACTGGCCTACGGGTCGGTGAGGTGGTGGGGGATATTCACACCCGACCAGTGCTCCGGCATCAACCGCTTCGTGGCCCTCTTCGCCGTCCCACTCCTCTCCTTCCACTTCATCGCCTCCAACGACCCCTACACCATGAACCTCCGCTTCCTCTCCGCCGACACCCTCCAGAAGCTGCTCATACTGGCCCTCCTCGCAGCCTGGTCCCGATTCTCCTCCGTCGGCTCCCTCGACTGGTCAGTCACCCTCTTCTCCCTCGCCACCCTCCCCAACACCCTGGTCATGGGCATCCCCCTCCTCCGGGGCATGTACGGCCCCTCCTCCGGCTCTCTCATGGTCCAGATCGTCGTCCTCCAATGCATCATCTGGTACACCCTCCTCCTCTTCCTCTTCGAGTTCCGCGGCGCCCGCCTCCTCCTCGCCGACCAGTTCCCCGCCGGGGCCGCTGCCTCCATCGTCTCCTTCCGCGTCGACTCCGACGTCGTCTCCCTCGACGGCCGCGAGCCCCTCCAAGCCGACGCCGAGGTCGGCGACGACGGTAAGCTCCACGTCACCGTCCGGAAATCCACCAGCTCCCGCGGCGGCGGCGGCGGGTCGGAGATCGCCACCCGGCCCATGAGCGGGTTGAGCTCCGGCGTCACTCCTCGGCCGTCCAACCTCACCAACGCAGAAATCTACTCGCTGCAGTCGTCAAGGAACCCGACGCCCCGGGGGTCAAGCTTCAACCATGCAGACTTCTACTCCATGGTGGCCAACGGGCGGGGGCCATTGAGTCCCAGAGCGTCCAACACCTACTTCGACGAAGAGAGGGGTATGGGAGGTACCGGTCTCTCGCCGGCTCCAGCGAGTGGGACCCCCGCTGGCGGGAGGAGGAAGGACCTGCACATGTTTGTGTGGAGCTCTAGTGCGTCGCCGGTGTCGGAGGGTGGACTTCATGTCTTTAGGAACGGCGGTGATCCTAAAGGTCTGAATTTTTTTTCTACCTTTTTTTCTTTCTTATTTCTTGCTCGTCTAGTCTACTGTTGAATTATAAATATGGTTGTTTGGCTCAATTGGGCTGCATGTTTAGTTGGGTTTTGGGAGGTGATAGTTATTGTGTGATTTTCACGTTTCTGCACCTTTATATGAGATGAGTGGGGTATGAGATTGTTTAGGTTTGTTGGGTTTGTCTTGCTAGACTTAAGATCTGGATTTTGAGCGTCTTTTGTTGCTTCTTTTTAGTTGTTGGCAGACATATTTTGTTGGGTCATATCCGGATTTGTGGACCTTGTCTCCCGAGTTCGTCTTGTGTGATTTGGAACTATTCCTTATTAAACATCGTAGTATCTGCCATGGCATAATAGACAAGAAAACCATACTTTGGTGTTGGTTTTTTTCAGCCATTTTTCATGTTCAAATGCTATGGTACTTGCTCAATTTAATTGCGAGCTTCATGTATCAACATTTCGAATTTATCTATTATTTTAGAAGTAATGCTCCATGTGTGATTATTATCCATTTTCATCGTCTAGTTCCATGTTTCCTTCCAAGCTTTATTGCTCACACCAAAACTCTTCCACTCCCTGTTAGCCTTATAAGTCGGTTGGTTTCAAATAATTTATTTTTTGTTGGGCCGCTGGCTGCAGTTATCTAATGTTTGAAGGACTTTTCATTAATTAGAGCTCGTTTTACTTCCAAACATGAGCAACGAACCAGCTTTGAAACTTTAATTGTGATTAATTGATCTGCATGTTCATGGCGCGTAGAACACGACAACTATGACGACTACGGCCATGATGAATTTAGCTTTGGAAATGGAACGAGTAGAGGTGGTGATATTTGTGAGAAAGAAGGTCCCCATCTCTCCAAGCTAGGCTCCAGCTCCACCACCGAACTCCGGCCCAAGAACCCCGCTGACTACGATCCCAAGCCATCGGCAATGCCGCCGGCAAGTGTGATGACTAGACTTATCTTGATCATGGTGTGGCGGAAATTGATCAGAAACCCCAACACCTACTCAAGCCTTTTTGGCATTATATGGTCCTTAGTCTCTTTCAGGTTGGTATTGACCTCACCAGTGTTTTACTGAAAATAGCTTTTTGTAATATCTTTCGTTCTTGTTCCATTGTTATAGCTCATGCCACGTTAAATTTTAGGTGGGGGATTGAAATGCCTGCCATTATTGCCAAATCAATATCAATACTCTCTGATGCTGGGCTCGGCATGGCCATGTTTAGCCTTGGTACGTTCCTTTACAGAACTTCGCATTGACATGCAGTTTCACCTTTGTTCCAAGAGCACTACTTTGTTTAATTGAAATAAATTGGTTTTGACGAAGAGAATATTGCATGTCCTTACTTGACATTCTTTTGAAAACAGGGTTATTCATGGCTTTGCAACCTCGCATCATTGCTTGTGGCAACAAAGTGGCAACTTTTGCCATGGGCATCCGGTTTCTTGTTGGTCCTGCTGCGATGGCCGCAGCTTCCTTTGCTGTGGGTCTGCGAGGTGTGCTGTTACACATTGCTATCGTTCAGGTAAATAAAACCAAAGTATTTTTTAAAAAAAGAATAAATATATATATATATATTTATATAGGTAGAAAAAGATTATCATAGATTTGCAAAACCAAGCTGAATCAGAGCTAATTCTTCGAGTGCTTTTAGACCAACTTTTTTCTTTCCAGCTTCGTGGTTGGTTGGCCGAATGGGGATGATTTCTGGGTTATCTTTCACTAATATGCTTTTAGCAGATCAATATAAAACTCATTATTTTGGTTCTTCTAGCAATGGCCCTGTTCATCTAGCACGCCCCCTCATCAAAACACTAGTTGACAGGCTGTAGTCTTCGGATAACTAGTTTAATTTGATAAACACATGCTGCATCAAATAAGAAAATGAACTCACTTGACCGTAAGCTGCTTCAACTTTTACATGCGTCGCAGGCAGCTCTACCTCAAGGAATTGTCCCATTTGTTTTTGCGAAAGAGTACAATGTTCATCCCGACATACTGAGCACAGGGTATGGTCCCTGCTCTCTCTCTCTTTGATAATATGTTGTCTTGATCATATCATATCTTCTAACTTTTGACTACAACTCATTAACTTTAATCCTGGATTTGCTGTCAGGGTTATCTTTGGAATGCTAATAGCACTTCCCATCACTCTTGTCTACTATATATTACTGGGACTTTGAATTCCTGGGCGAGGACTGTTGATTTACACTAGGCTGCTATTCACGCAAGGAGTTTGACACAATCCTACAATCAACAAGTTCAATTTGCAAATCAAATCCTTAGATTAAATTTTGGCTAAATGTAGTTAGTTGGCGAGTGCAAATTGACAAAATTCACTCGTTTCTTTGTGGTCTTTGTTCAACCTTTTTGGGAGGGGGAGCGGGGGGAATGTTAACGAATGGAATGATGCACCGTTCGTGCTTATCGCTTACTTTTGTAGTAAAAACGTTGGCCCCTCTAATGAAATTTCACTGTAGTAGGCATCTTCATCGCTCATGTTATTTTACACATAATAAATCAGTGAACTCCGCAGAAACTAATATTTCTGGTGGGGAGCTTGCACGTTCGCGTAGTAAGATTTTTATTAGTGGTTTGCGAAATTTATTAACATTTACACAATTATGTTCTGTGGGAATGCACTCTGCTTCTATTCATTCCAGAACTAAGAACAAGGAAATATTAGCAAGGATAAAAACTTAGCTATGGTAAATTATGAGGTAATCATTTTTATTTTGGAAAAAGGTATCAAACCGACCAACTCCTCTTTGTTTTTTATCCGAATTTGATATAGGTGGGCGGGCGGAAGTAACTTCAAATAGTAATAAAAAAAATTATCATAAATTTTTTGAGGTATAAAGAGAAAAATAGTATTTAAAAAAAGCTTCATGGTGTAAAGTATTGTTCCTCTAACATAAGTAAATAGAAAGCAGGTTGAAATGTCAAGGCCAAAATCTTTGATTGGTTTTAAAATAAAGGGTTGAAGCTTACCGGACGGGTCGACACTGCAAATTATAGGGTTACTAACTAAAAAAGAAATAAATAGTATATAGGGGGGCATTCCGAGAATTGAACTCGGGACCTCTCGCACCCTAAGCGAGAATCATACCACTAGACCAAATGCCCATTGTTGAAAGCCAACCTCACTTTTTGACTAACTAACTTTTAAGTAATGGTAATTTTTTGCGACATCTTTAAGTAATTTAGAGGATCTTAATTTTTATGAAAAATCTTTGAATTGGTTTGGGTGTTATTATTCTCAGCCTCTCCCAATTATATAGAAAAAAAGAATCATTTGCGTTGGAGATATTTGATTAGTCGATCATAGAGGAGATTAGCATGCACCCGGACGTGGAATCGAGAAAATATTCAAAGTTTTTCTCCTTAAAAGAATAATTATTTCGATATGGATGATACATGCCAATCTTGGTGCTGTCTGATCTATTACTTCGATATGGATGCCAATCCGTGATGCTCGAGTACTCTTCGTCGACAATTTTTTATTTGGGTTTCCATCTAATTTTAAAGAAATTTTTTCTATGAATTTTCCGGGGAGTTTATATAGCACCTCCTTAGGATCCTCCACGTTTATTTTTCTCTCTTTCATTTTTTGTATATTTGATTGTCGATGCATGTCAACTATTTATGATGTAAATTTATCATTTCGTCTGTATATTATATATCCACCTTGTAACCTCTTCTATTGTTTGCCTAGGATATAACATTTGTCATTTGGATCTTAGTAAGATGGTAGCGTACTTTAGAGGACATATTTTTGCTTTGCAGAATTTCTTCTTCCTAATTTAATCTTTGCATAATCTAATCTCATGCATCTTACTTATTGCTAACTTGGTTGGGAAAGGGGCGTGCGGCTGATTTATGTACTTTTTTCTATGGGTGTTAATATGTGAGCTCTGTTGCCGACAAATAATGGCCATGGCCTTGATGATTATATCTTGTGTTAATTATGCCATCCCTCCCCGTAGGTTGTGATTTGTTACAGGGTATGTACTCTTTACTTTCTAAATAACCTTCCCCTTTCCCTGGGAATAAAAAATAATACATTCTAACTTTTCTTTAACGATCTATTTGGATTGTGAGAAAAAAATTAGAGAAAGTGTGAGAAAATTGTATTTTTGTCCTATTTTTACTTATTTGACTTGCAAGGTAATGTAAGAAAGAAGTTTTATTTTTTATCACAGTGGAAAATCTATTCAAAATTATTTTTCTACAAAAAAATATACGAATAAAAATAAATAATACAGAAAAATTATGATTTTCTCTTTTTTACATATTCTTTTTTTCTAAAAAAAATTCCCTGTCCAAAAAAATGACTCTTTTAGAGTACATAATCAAAGTTCAATGCCTACTAATCTGATGTAGAAACGCCGAATGATAAGTTCGAATAAAAAATCGCATCCTCAACCTAAGTCCTACATTCTCAATTATTCTTCTCCCCTACTTTCCACAGCGGGCCCCACCCGTTACCAAGACTGTGTAGTATATAATATAATATAATATAATATAATATGGAAGGGAAGGTCGATGCTGGCCATTCAAGCCGAGTTCTGATCACCTCATTGCGCATCTCCTCCTCCCCAAACCCTAACAAATTAAAGAGCATACAAACACACATACACTTCACTTCTCAGCACTGCACCGCCTTCGCAATGGCCATGCAACCGGGCACATCACCAGGGACCTCCGACCTCTACCGGTTGCTAGCCGGGAGCATGATCGGTTACGTCGATCCTTACGGGGAGTTCCCGTCAAATTATACGGTGACTCTGCCGTCCGCCTCTAGCTCATCTAGGACCAGCTACTTTCCGATGTCCGGTGTGACGATCGAGCTACCCCATGGCGGTGGCCGGGATCTCGAAGCATCGAGGAACCAGCATAAGGAAGCGGAGAAGCAAAGGAGGAAGAGAATCAACTCCCATCTTGATAAGCTTCGGAGCCTTCTCCTTGCAACTCCAAAGTATATCCATCTCACTTTACTTTTGCTAATTACAATTTTACATCAATTTCTACTCAATGCTCCTCTCATGTTTCTCAATTACGATTTACTTGCTATTAATTATCTATTATTCTAGTTATGTCAGATCATGCCAAAACATTTTTGATGCACGAGTTAATTTTGCTATCAATAAAAATTATGCTTGGATTGAAATTTTTACTTAAATAATCTTCTCAATCATACAACATGCATGTAGTTCTTTATAAATCTGAAGTGCCTTCATCTTCTAATTACATATGTCTCCGTCAGCTAGCGAGAATGTTTCTCAGTAAGTTCTCTGCTATTTGTTGTTTGAATCATTAACGAGAATCACGCATGATTATGATCACACCAATGTACTTAAATATACATAATTCATGAATTAATTAAATTGTACTCATTTTTTCTTAATTTACATGTTCTAATTTTTCTTCATTTAAAATCATGTCATCCAATATGATTAAGCTTGAGAACATACTAAAAATCTGTTCCGCTGCAAATGGCTAGCCTACTTTTTCTTTCCTTCAACTCTGATCTTTCCGGGGTTCTTCTAACTCTGCAAAGTGCAAATGAAAAGAGAAGAAGCTTTTCACCTATAATATATATCAGACAACCCATGTGTTATCTTTCATTTTCTGTATACCAGCTTCTGATCATATTCATGTATTTTGTTATCTCAGACCGACAAAGCCTCTCTGCTAGCCAAAGTAGTGCAACACGTCAGGGAGCTAAAGCAGCAAACATCAGAGATCCCAGAGCTCAACCACTTCCCTCCGAGTCCGACGACATCGCCGTCCTCTCCTACGACCCAACCCCCGGCGGCCGCACCATTTTCAAGGCCTCCTTATGCTGCGAGGACCGTTCCGACCTCCTGCCGGAGCTGATCGAGACGCTCAAGTCCCTCCGCATGAGAACACTCCGAGCCGAGATGGCCACCATGGGCGGCCGCGTCCGGAGCGTGCTCTTCCTCGTCGCCGGAGACGAGGACGAGGATGATGGTGATGAGTGTCGTTGCTCCAATGGGAAGCCCGCTGGCTTCCTACGAGACGCTCTGAAAGCGATTGTCGAGAAGCAAGGATCTGGTACTGATCGGGGAAACGCCGGCGGTTCGTTGGTAGGGAGAATGGGGAAGGATGAGCTGATAAAACAACTCTTAAAATTTTCACATATATGGTTATATGATTTTCCCGTTTTATTTTCTAGCAAATAGAAACTTAATCAATCAATTACCATAGAGAACGGTGAGCAAGAGTGGTTTGTTATATATGTGATTATATATATATGAATTAGGGTTTGAATTAGAGAATATGAGCTGATACTAGGGATGGACATTATATGCATGTATGGGTTTAATATATGTAATCACAAAATTTGATTGGGACTTGTGTGTTTTACCTTGTAACTGAATGACTAATATAGTCAGCAAATAGTTGATATGATTGGGAAGAATGAGGCTCCCATGGTTCATATATAATAAATGATATGGTCATTTTTATCATTAATTAGGGATGCATTATTGACAGACATCATGAGTGACCAGCATATGTCAAGAAAATGGAGGGCAATGTAATTGAACAAGAGGTTCCCGCATCGCCAACTTCGTCCTGAAGCCATAAGATGATAGATATCGATGAGTATGTATGTATATGTATGTGTAAATGTAACATCCATATCTGCAAAGAATCCACTATACAAGGGTATATAAGTACGTACGTATATATGACGCACAGAATATGGCATGGTGATGAAGACAAGGCGGGAAGATTCAGGAATTGGCAAGTAGATAGGAAGGGGGAGAGAAAGCTGAAAAGAAGAGGAGTACAAAAACCAAAAACGAAGTGGGGATAGCTAGATAAGGAGTAGAAAGGATGAGCAAAAAAAGTAGCGTAGCGTAGCGTAGGTAGATAGAGGAAGAAGAAAGTGAAGGGTCTTTGGTGTGGGTGGATCAATGTGCCTTTGCCGGCGTGGGGGCGAGAATCATAAAGAAAGTCTGTAATAAGATAATAGATGATAGATATATGGATATTAGGGAGGGGAGGAAAGTCTAAGACGCAAACGATCAGTGGCACATCAAAAATGCTGGGGAGGATGATTCCAAAAGGAAGATGAGAAAGGGTTGATATATAAAAATATATAATGTTAACAAAAAAGCAAAGAGAATGATGGGGAAGGAGGGGACAAAAGCCGAATACACGTGCCTGCTTTTGTCTATGAACTCTGCTTTTGCCCCACAACCAATCCACTCTGCGTTTGCGCGTGCCTTCTTGTTGCCGTGCCTCTTCCCCCTTCATGCCCGGGCGTGCACTGCTCCCATCATCCCCGGTAGCTCCCCCGACCAAGCTCATGGGCCTTTTGCAATCATTGCTTCGATGCCGTATTGTCGACTGCCCAGGGCCTGGCTCCGCCATATGGGGGGAAGAGAGGCGCGCGTGAGATTCCCTGCTCTATTCATACTGCCGAATGTGGTGTGGTCTGTAATGGCCGACTATGCTGCTGCTAGTTGCTGCTGCCTCTGCCCTTGGGATGATTCGTTATATATAGGTTCTATAATATCTAACAAGTCGTAACCATTTGTTCAAGGTTTGGGAAGGTAGTAATGTTAAAGTCGAAGGTGCTTCCTATGCTTCTCAGAGAAATTGATCAATTGGAAGGCATATATATAGACACGCGTGTTTCTTTAGCAAGAACTAGAATACAGTACTAATATACCTGCGTTTTCTTTCCTAGACTGACATGGAGTCACGAGTCGGGCCATTCTGCTTGTTTATATTTCATCAGGCCAACACACACATGATGTTCTTGTGCGACTAATATGAATGATTCGAACCGGTGGCCTCAAAAATGAAATAGCTGTTCTTCAAAAAATAAAAAATAAAAGAGCTATCTTTAAAAAATAAAAAATAAAAATAAAAGAGCTAGCTTAGAGAAGTTGAGCCAATTACATGAATAGGTTATATTTATGACCACTCGTCCTGTTCAATATTAAACCTAGCTGACATGTTAAAAAACGTCCAGAATTATTTCATAGAGATGTAATAGAAGTCTCAAAAAGCGTTCAACGATACTAAGAGAGTTGCCACTGCCTAGTCTACCGTCTTTTAACGTTTATAAATGTACACATGTTATATGTTTCGGACGTGGTTGATTGTTGTCACGGACCACCGGAGCGGGGAGGTACAAGAAAGAACAGTAAATTCTGACCATAAAGGGACATTTTTCAGCAGCCAATCAGTTTCGTTTGCCATCAACATGACCAAACGAAAGCTCCCAAAAAAAAATTTTAAAAGGAAAAAAGGAAAAGAAAAAAAAAGAGTTAAGAAGAAAGCTCAATTGATTTGGCCGGATACATGAAAAAAGAATGGAAGTTATAGATCCAACATTTAACTCACGCTCATCATCATCAACTCAATATAATATCCCAGGAGTCAGTCCAGTCCCACTAGCACAACATACAGTTATGATTGTGCTCAAGGAATTAATCTTGTAAACAAGCCATTGGTGGTCCTTTGGATGACTTTAAGGTCCTTATCATGCTAGCAGTTTGGCTTCTATTTGACTAGCTCATTTCCAGTTTTCAGATTTTTATGGTGTTTATAGAAAAGCATGCGTGACAGAAAGATTTCCATATCCACAGCCACAACAAGTAGGTTGCCGCTTATTGGAACAAGCGAAGTGAGAGTTATAGTTAGATTATTAGTTTACATTTACTGTCTGGGTTAAGATCCGTCGTTGTCCTATGTAAACGACAGAAACGGAAGTGCAGCCTCAAAATCCGGTCAAGAACTCGGTTTATATATGCCATGCCATGAAAATCCTCTACAAGAAGCTAAGCGAAGCTCATGGCAACCCATAACGAGAATAATAGGTCAAGGTCCTAGCTGTTACTACAAAGGAAAAGGATTGGTCAAAGGAAATTTGCGGTGAAAGATAATAGGAAAAGACAAGCAAATATGGTAAAAGAAAATAGTTGAAAGGTTTGAAACGACGTAAAAGAAAGTAGTCATAGAGGCAACTCTCAAATTCTAAATTCGACCTACATGAATGACAGCGAGGTGATGAAGTTACCAACGGCAATCTTTGCATCTGTTTTTGCTTCCAAATCAGGGTAAGAAATTAGGACCAGCCATGTAGTCTGATGTAGAGGTTGAAAAGCAGCTAAGTAGCAGCCTCGAGCAGGGGCGAGAATTGACAACTGACGGTCTTTGCTGATTATGCTTTAGTTATTCTCATCGTCTTGCATGATTTCTGCATAATTAACCTATCCTGAACGAATACAAACATTCTATAGCTACCGTGCCATCTTGCAGACCTGTTCAAGAAAATCAGTTTCTAAGTTCTTATTTTACACATCCATGCTAAGATTCAAATATCAGCCCTTCTTCCTAATGCAAATTACCAACCACTTGGAAGTGCATTTCTGAAACCAGTACAACATACTTTCAATGGACTCCACTAAGACCTAGTTTGAGAAATTAATACATATACAACAATGAATTATGTCTTTCACTATCAGAAAGGTTAACTACAAATGTTTACTTCCACGGAAATAAAATAAAGGGTTGTCAGCAAAAGAAAACAATCAGCATCTCCAAAAAATGCCTCTTTTTTTCTCTGCTTCCAGAAAAGCAGAAACAAATAAAGACTAGTAAGTCAAATTAGCACAAAGGACTACCTAAAAGCAATTTTCACAATAAGGAATCCAGTATATAATTTCCCTGACCTCATAAACCGACTAGTACAGATGATAAATGTGTCGTGCATCCAAGGATTAGGAGTTAAGGCTCGTGCATCCAAGGATTAGGAGTCAAGGCACCGCAGAGAGAGCATGAGGGAATATTCTTTCACTCTTCACTAAATATTCTGGGTTAAAGCCAGTTCATCTGCCAGCATATTTTGCTTTTCCCCACATTGCTCTCCTCGTCTAATTTGTCAATATAGGATGAGTTATTGGAGGAATGTGATGTTAATGCTTTTAAAAAATAAGGTTACGAAACATACAAGGCTGCAGTTTTAAACCTTTTCCATAGGCAGCAATTAGAAGTGATTCAGCTCGACCTACAGGAAAAATGCACCTAATAAAATCCTTAGTAATATATGTAATATTGTCTAACAGCTTATAGACGAGCCAACACATTTTGGGCAAGAATCTTTTGAATAACATAGGATTAGTTAAAGCTACAGTACCATGATCCATCTTTCTTCTCAAGAAGACACTCATGGAAGGAAACAATGAAGATGCTAAACTCCTGCTATCGTCCTGTGAATATCAAATATCAAACATTTGATGGTCATCTCGCAGCTAAAAGCCTACCAGGAAGGTAAGCTCAAATATCAACAATTTAAAACAAATGGTTGGCCATTTGCAAAGCTATTGAAGTTCTACATAAATACTTCTCTCATTCTAAAAAATCTGAGTAGATTAACTAACTCTACAAAATCCACTGAATGAAAGACTTTTGCTTCAACATAAACAAACCTTACTTGAGGAACAACCAGACAGCCCAAATTGATTCTTCCAACGAATAGATGGTATTGGTACAACAGAAAAGCCAGATGCCACTAAAATTCCAATCCACAACCCATAACCAAATCCTCCACTCCACCAGCCCTACACATATATAAAAAAAAATACATAGATAAAATTTTCCAAACTGGGCTCATTGAATATCCTATTTATTTAATACCTGCCGGCCATCTTTCGGAAAAGGATTTGACTGCTCGATATAAGCGGTGGTTCCTGCAATACATAGAAATCGAATCGTGAATTTCTTTCACACCTTCTAATTATTGCAGTTAACAAATCGAAAAGCCTTCTTACCAAGGGGAGCTTCTAAACTGCGAAGAAGCTGAACCATGGATCTTGGATCCAGGCGCTTCCGTAGCCTTTTACCAATCAATACTTGCAAGGTTGGAGTATCAAACACCTGGTGTGCAACATTACACCATATATTGTTGCTGGTCATTCGTACTAACAATAATAATTGACATTCTTTGCATAGAAATGTTGATTTACTTTGTAGACGTATGATAAATTAGATTCGCAAATCACGACCTAATACGATAAAGCATAAATATGCAGATACTCTCATGCAACTAAATCAAAATTTTAAGCTACGCCGTGAACGGTTCATCAAATCCCAAAACTTACAAACTCTGTCATCTACATTAATATGGAACCTCACATGGAAGAATTACTGCAAAATGCAATGTCAACAAGGTTTTCATTTTGGCAACAAATGAGGAAATCATTGCATACCCTAATCAGGAAATCACAT
This sequence comes from Piper betle, assembly GCA_033002965.1. Lineage (NCBI taxonomy): Eukaryota > Viridiplantae > Streptophyta > Magnoliopsida > Piperales > Piperaceae > Piper > Piper betle. Next base: position 19,555 of record JAURVB010009054.1, read on the forward strand.
CCATCGTTAAACAGCATTCAGATCGTAATTTTCTGTCCGAAACAAGAATAAGAAGAAGAACAATTTACGCATTACTATACGTTAAAAAAAAAGTTCACCTGAGCAGAAATATCATGCCCGTCTCCTTTCAACACCGCAAGCGCGCCGCATACATCCGGGTCAATCCCGAGGGCCCAACCTGAGCCGCCAGGGATCTTCCCCGGCGCGCCATCGCTCTCATTCTCCATCTCCCCGCACTTGACAACCAGCGGCGAAGACAGCGAGCTGAGCCACTTCTCCCTGAATTCCGAATCCGACAACCGCACCCTCGCCCCAGTCCCGCCGCCCGACGCCGCAGTCGGCTTCACCCCACAGGCCTTCTCCGCCCGACCGGTCGCCGGAGCGCAGAACCGCCGGAAAATTCGAAAAGAAATGAGCGTCGACGTCGCCGGCCGCAAGTTGGCGGGAATAGTGTACATTGGTTGGGGAGATGGGAATGGAGCTGGAAAGATGAGATTTTTGGGAGAGGTGTGTAGGGTTTCCATTAGAAAACGAAGATGGGGAGACGAATGGAGGAGACGATCATTAGTGCGAACAAATCTGTGCACATTCCGCCATGGCCGCTACTGAGAGGGGGAATGAAGGGAAATCCCATTTTCCCGCTTATATTTTCTTAGAAAGGGATGGGCCTAATTTTTTAAGGAATGGGCTTCATTAATGAAGGCCCGGCCCAATAGTGAAATTGATGAAAAATTTTGTGCCTCCAAGTTTGCCCTAATTCTGCGATCACAAGCTTAGGATAACAAAAATGAGAAATTTGAAGAATATGTAAATTGAAGAGAATGCCTGGTATCTACTTATTAAATGGTTTTAACTAGGATCAATATCTAAAAATCATGTTATATCGACGTTCATCACCTAGAAATACGGATAGGTGTTAATTATTATCTGCAAAGACGTGGGTGGAGGCGCAAGTAAAAAACATCGGTGTGGCATTTAAATCAGACCATTGAAACAGTTGTGGAAGACATGTCTATTGACAAAAGAATTAATTTTTGTCCATTTATGTATTCTAGTAGTTTAAGTTAGAAGTTGTGAATACAGAAAATCACTTAAGCAAATGGATACTAATTTAGTCCTAAATTAAAATCATGTTTTCTTTTTTCATTATCATCATGTTGACGATACATCCCCTGGCCATCATCAACATCATTTATAATTAGAATTACGATTATATTAAAGATGGATGAAGAGTGTGCATTGGGAGATTAAAAGGAAGCCAATTCACGAAAAGCAGGTAACATATGTAGAAAACTAAAGCTACAACTAATGTTAAAAGTCCGTTTACCATTTTCATCTTCTTCTCTGTGCTGAAGTCATCTTCCTCCAATTCACATACATACATAGACCTGCCCATCCGTTTCATACATTGTATATTTCCACGTAATGAATAACGAAGTCAGGTCATGTATGCATCAAGGAATACAAAAAATCTTGTTTTTTTTAAAAAAAAATGGTTTATCATAATAATAATCATATAAATGCTCAAGAAGTTTCTTTATTGAACATATTGCACAACACTTGTCTTGGCTAGGGCTGCTAATTGAGGCTTATGAGTATTTAGCGTTCGGTTTTACTTGACTCGACTTAAAACTCGACATTTAAATACTTGAGCTCGAATTTTACGAGCCGAGCTTGAACAAGGCCGTGTTCGACCCAACTTGACTCGGTTATAACTCGTAGTTCGAGTCAAACTCAACTCAATAAAATAATATAATAATATAATCTTTATATTATATTATATATATATATATATACAATATAATAACAAATAAGTGAGATAGTTGAAATGATAAGTATTCAAACCTCAAGGTTGTGGGTTTAATCCACATTGATTACATTTTTTAAGTGAGGTACTTTTAATTTTTAATAAAGTCAATTTTGAGCTCACGAAAGAGTTGGATTCGAGCTCGAAAAAATTAAACAATTTAAATGTATTTGAGCTTGAGTTGAGCTTAAACACGTAAAAGATATTTGAGTCAAACTCAAACATGTATGTTTAAAACTCATGGGATCTTAAACTCGAAGTAGCTCATTCATTTAACAGCCATTGCAGCATCTCATCTCTTTTCGGTAGACATTGCATCATCTCATCTCTTTTCAGCAGACAGTTGAGTTTCTTTGCCCTTTGTTCCGCTCTCATGCCCTTTGTTCCGCTCTCAAATCCTTGAACTTATGAAGTCTTGCTTCTGTACTAGACCAATTAGTTAACATACCACTGAGCCATTTTTTATTAACATAATGACAGCGAGCCCTTATTGCAGCTAATGGTACTGAATCCATAGCCTTACTTTTTGTACAACCATTAAAAAGTGCTTTCCCTACTTGCTGCGTTAAAAACTAAATCACTGGTTTCTGATAAAAAACGAGCAATTCTAGTAAGATTTGTAATATGAATACCTTTACGCTTTTCAGAGAGTCTTGGCTACGGAAAGATTTTGTTTTATTCAGTGATTAAAGAAAGAAATCATCTTTACAATTTGACTTTATGCAAATTGTCATCATTCTCTATAATTGGAGGTCGGCTGATGCCTTGCTTCAAATTGTGAAAATAGTAAGATTCAACAAAATTGATCATAGCTTGTTGAAAAAAATAAAAACAATAATGATTCGAAGGTTGATCAATAGAATAGTAAAAAATGCAAATTTAATTCATAGTCAAACATAAATGTATAACCAGTATCCACGTTTTTACTACCCTATTAATTAATTTGGGAAAGGCGGTGGATTATGAAATTTACGATGAAATTGATAAGATGTACCAAAGCCTTTGAATTTGATCAAGCAGTGGACTATTTTAGTCCAATTTTAGTTCAAAAATAAAGTCTCTAATGTAAATAGGTAATCAATGCGATGTCCTATATTTCAATGGCAATGCAAAGGCAACACAACCTAACTAATGTAAGCCAGATATGGAACCTTCCTCATTATGCTGCACTCATACTCCCTATTTAGTTCGAGTAATTAGTGGATATGATTATTAATTTTTTCTAACAGGTGAATGTCATTGGAGCATCTAATAAAGGTCATAATAGTCTAATTTTATCCATTTATTCTGCTAGCATTCCTCTTTATTCAAGTGAGAAATATGAGATTGAAGGGGATGGGATCAAATGCTCAAAATATTTAAAGGGGTCGCTTGCTTTTACCCACCCACATCTTCTCAAAAAGTAGCATCAATTTTAGCCACCCCACTGTAGGGGGAATTCTTCTGCCTCATTCCTTCTTGGGTCGGTGTTATGTTTCAATTTTAATCAAGGTATGGAGTTTCTTGGAGAAAATTCTTCTTTTTGTTTAAATTTTTGTACTTCTAAAAGCACAGTGTGTACAATATTATTTTGTTAAATTAAACTCTTGTATTAATGTTTATTTCTGGGAACTGCTCATTAGTATATGGAGCCGGAAGAGTATGCTAATAGTTATTAAGTACTTTTCTTCTCCAATAACAATGGCCACAATAATATCGAGCATAAGTGCCTAAACGCAATCCAAAGGAATGTGCTCTGTTGGACGGCCAAACGCTAGAAAGCTGGAAAGAGGGAGGAGCAGAACCATGAAAACTGTGCGTGTGCGGTCGTCCCCTCCTCATTTGATTCCGTTGCTACAATAATGTCCTCATGATTTCACAATCATTACCATTTCCCTTCTTTAAAAAACCTGAGAAGACTAAGTTCTTTCTTTTGTTCACCTTTTAGAGGTTGGAAATTGAACGCTCAAGTTCTCCAATTATGTACAAGCAATAAAAAATAAATGGAGGATGATCACGGAGCAGTTAAAAAAAGGAGTTTTAAGTCAGCAACCCCATGTACGCAGTTTAGAGTTATCAAATAATTGGTTCTTTTACTAAGATAACACGAGATGCATATCCAAGTTCCAAACTGTCCCGTAATTGAGTATAGGTTCCAAACATCACAAAAATTCAACACCAAACATGTATTTTAAGTTGGTAGAATGCGGTTGATGGAGACCTACTTCATCAACACCCCCATCCTTAACTACAAACACCACAGATACACGTGCAAGCTTGCAGCTGAATTTACTAATGAAACCTTCATCACGTCGAGGAGAAAACGCTGGGACTGATCATAATGTGACTATTGAGCATTGATCAACCAAAGTACATGCAGTATTAATGTCCCCTAGCCATACTTGCAGTCGGATGTGTTTAAAACCACGTGGGGAGTTGTAGATTCCTAATGGCCTGCATGCACTGTAAAATAAGGTATTCTTGGCCGCTTTGTCTTTTCCAATTTATGCTGCTGCAACTAAGGCAACCTCAAAGTAGTTAATAGTTATTACCAAAGAGCAAAACCTCAAATAGTCAATTGCATGGAGAAGGGGAAATTTGTCATGGTTGGGAATGGAGTGAAATGGGAAGCAAGGCGTAGAAGAAAGGCAAATCCAACCAAAGAAGTGTGACTGTAAACTTATATTAAAATTTAAATGATGTGATGTTGAAGCAAAGGATTGGGTTGGAGGGGAGAGCGTGCTGGTTTGGATGCCAAATGGACAGGCTGGAGGGTGTCAAGCAACTCAACAAGAGACCAGAAACTCGTTCTTCTCCTATACCTAAATTTTTGTTATTTTATTTTGTTAGGAAGCTATGGCTTTCTCTGTCTATGTCTGTGACAAGCCTGATCTTCCTTCCAACACCGACTCTGATGGCTCTTTCTCTCTCTTGGTGGGTCTTCTGAGCATCTTTTTCTTAGCTTCACTATTCATCCTCTACTTTGCAAAGACTCTCCCTTCCTATTCACAATAAATATTGCTTTGCTTCTTATCTTGTTGGAAGTTTCAAGGAATCCCAGTTTGGCTCTACTCCAACCAGGGTGGAACTTACTGCATCCTCTGTTCTCTCCCCCAGTGATCAATCAAGTGTCTTGGATTCACCAGTTTGTTGCACATATATCCGAGTACTGCTCTGCTTCTCTGTTTTCTCCTAATTTGTCTGTTCTATGGACTACGGTGTTTCTAATTGTCTTGCTCTGCCTCTGGAATTCGGTTATCGATTTCAATGAGTCCTTGCAGTCTACTACTAGTTATGTGCATCGTAGAAGCTAACGTTTTCTGCTTCATAAATATCTCTCCTTGTTGCAGCCTGCTTTGTTTAATACAATTTATTTCAATATCAAATATGGAGCATATGTTATAAGCCGGCTCATGCTTTTCAGGCAGGCTATCTTAAACTTCATCGAAAACGCCGTTGAGGTTATACTAACGCGGAAATTTTCTTTCCTTCTGGGTTTCGTGAGTTTCAATTCTTATCTATGAACCCTGGTTTGTTTAACATATCCCTTCAAAGTTCTTTTACTCATAATTTATCTTTAGTTTCTGCTTATTGTGAATCTTGATCTCCTTTTTCTCTAGGCGGTTGTTCCTAAGGCTGGATGTCCTTATCCATGGGTACGTGTCATGGAAAGAATGTACCAAAATCACAGACAGAGAAGCCTATCACACCTGACTCTCCTGAACTCTCTGTAGACTCAGAATTTGGAAAACATTTCTCATTTTTCTCATTTTTCTCATTTTTGACCCCAAGTCCTCTTCCAAGTGCTTTCAAAAACTCCCCAGCAAAGCATTGCTAGTAAGGCGTCATGGATCGATAAAGCCCAACGCAGCTTCAATCCCTGAAGGGGAAGAATGTGAAGTTGGTCTTGACATGAGTTTTGGGTTTTCAAAGCATTTCTTCACTAGGTACCAATTGGGGGAAGAGGTTGGACGTGGCCATTTTGGATATACTCGCTCTGCAAAGGCTAAGAAGGGTGTGCTCAAAGGACAAGATGGTGCAGTTAAAGTCATCCCGAAATGTAAGGTGTGTCCAATGATGAAGTTATATTAGATTTACCAGCATAGCAATAATTGAATGATATTCGTGTATCAATAGAGCTATGATTGTCATCCAGGTTTTATCGACTGAATATGATCATTGCCCAAAATCCTCTCTATTTTTTGTAGATGACAACAGCTATTGTTATTGAAGATGTGAGACGAGAAGTCAAATTGTTGTGCTCATTGACCGGACACAAGAACCTTGTCCAATTTTATGATGCTTATGAAGATGTGACAATTTTGTCTCATACTGCCATCTTCAAGGAGTCATTCATCGAGATCTGAAGCCGGAGGTAATAATTTGATAGTTAAAAACAACATTCCATTAATGTATTTTTTTCTACTTGTTCTATTGGATGTTAAGATGATAATATTTCACCTCACTGAGAGAATTAATATTCATATATAGGAATAGGAATGCTTAAAACAGTAAAAATGGAATAACTGCAATATCAAATTATGTCATGCATATCAAAAAGTGCAACTGTGATTTGCATTTTTTGCTATTATTGACGAATGAATAAGAATTAAGTTGTTTTTCACTTGTGCCGATGCAATTCTGAGAAGAGGTTGTTTTGGCTTCATATTTATTTTGGGATTTTGATAATATACTTTTGGCTGCTTCAAAATTTTCTTTACATTACCAAAGATGAGAAATCTCCCCTCAATACCCGAGTTGCACGAATCGGCCGATTTCGAGTGGAATCGGCCAATTTAAATCGGATGGGCGTCGCACCAATCCGATTTTGGGGCCGAATCATTCGGCCCTGAATCGGCCTCCGAATCGGGCGATTTCGCCCGATTTTGACCGATTTAACTCGGAATCGGCCGATTTAAATCGGAATCGGTTTTTTAGTAAATTATTAAAATACCCCAGGTATGATTTTTATTAAATTATTTAAGCATGAGTAAAATGGTAATTTGGATTTTAAAAACCTAAAATCATACCCCTCCCCCGCTTTCACCGTCGCTCGTGCTGCCGCCCTCCGCCGCGCTTCCTCTGCCCGACCTTCCGACCACGCCACCGCCGTCCGACCTCAGCTCTGCCTTACCTGCTGTGGAGCGCAAAGGCGAGGAGTTCAGGTGGAATCGGCGGCCGCCCTCCGCCTCACTTCCGCCGTCCGACCTCAGCTCTGCCCGACCTTCCGACCACGCCACTGCCCTCGCAACTCCGCCTCCGACAGGTGGTCGGCCGACAGCACTGCGGAGTGTGCTGTGGAGCACAAAGGCGAGGAGTTCGGGTGGAATCGCACGACCGAACGAAAAATTGGGTAAATTTGGATTTTTTTATTGAAATTGAATGTTATGATGTGCGAATTGTTATCTATGATGTGCAAATTGTAATATTCAAATTGAAATTTTGTGCGGATTTGGGATTTTTTTATTGCTGATTTGGGATTTCGTTGACTTAATTGTGATGTGCGAATATGTGCTATGTGTAAATTGTGATGTGCAAATTGTGATGTGCGAATATAGCTTGGAAGTCTTGAAAATTTTCTTAGTAGTGGTCCGATTGATGGTGAATTTTTTGGTGTGCTACGGTTGATATGCTAGGATTTTTAGGAACGGTAATTGATGGGTTTTGTAGTTAATTATTTTTGGCTTGGTGTTCAGTTTGTTGTCTTTGTGAATGGGATACCATTTGATTGAAAATCTGCTTGGTAATGGTCGGATTGATTGAAAATTTCGGATTGAAAATTAGTTTGTTGCCTTTATGATTGTTGTATAAGTATTTGAATTTGTGTATTTATGTTGAAAAATTATATAATTATGTATTTCAAGTATTTCTGTTATGAATTGGCAAATTTTTGTATATGACCGATTTGGACCGATTCAGGCCGATTTAACTAAACCGATTCCTGGCCGATTCAGACCGATTCCGATTCCAATTCTGACACCCTGGAAAACCGATTCCGATTCCGATTCCGATTCATACAACCATGCTCAAGACCACTAACCTTGGTTTGTCAGATTATGAAAGGCCATCTTTGTTGTATTCAAGCCATTTTTTATTTTTATTACTCAAATGGAAGAGCTTAAAATTTACAAAAAGGAATTCACATAGTGTTGTAGAATTAGATAGCTCTCTTTCTAGATGCCAGGCTGAATGATATAGTTGGAAGTGCATACTATGTGGCTCCAGAAGTGTTACATAGAGCCTATGCTACTGAAGCAGACATGTGGAGTATTGGGGTAATAATAGCTTACATCCTCCTCTGTGGAAGTCGTCCTTTCTGGGCAGAAATGGAATCGGGCATTTTTCGTTCTGTTTTATAGGCTGATCCAACCTTTGAAGAAGAGCCTTGGCCTTCATTGTCCCCTGAAGAAAAAGATTTTGTCAAGAGTTTTCTAAACAAAGACTACCGTAAAAGAATGACCGCTGCTCAGGCTCTTAGTAAGTTTCAAGCTTTCAAAGTTTGTTCCTTTAAACCTGTATACTAGTAAATGAGAGTTTATTATTCATCCATGGAGCCCATAGTGTTCAGTGAAATTGAATATATTAGAAGGAAATTATGTATGAATGGAAGTAGTTATTGCATAGGCACATTGCGATTCTTTTGAATGCACAAGGTATTATTTATAAAATGCGTTGAGAAGTATATTAATCAAACTTGACTATGTTTTCTTTATCAGGGCATCCCTGGCTATTTGATTGTCAAGATATCAAGATTCCCTTAGATATTGTATGGTGCAAGCACGTAAAGAATTATATATGCTCTATACCTCTTCGAAGGGCAGCTTTAGGGGTATGTTTTATTCAGCTAAAAGTAAAACTTTTTTTTTCAAAGAAGCATTTTAGGGATGATGATTTTTTAAAAAAATTTTCTGTAACGAAATGTTTTTTCAAAGAAACATTTTAGGTAAGATGATTTTTTTAAAAAATTTTCTGTAATGAAATGGAACCGATTTGGGTATCACTAGAGGTTTAGACATTTGTTGCCCAAAAGTAGCAAACCCAATAGTGGTACAAAGCTCAAGAAGTGGCTGAAAAACTGCCTTGCAAGTGCGGGGGAGTGTTCGAAAATAAATAATAGCTAGGACCTTGATTAATACTAATTAAGGCCTAAATCAATCTCTCTACATTTCCTTATTCTGTTCTTGATGTTATTCGCTATTCTTTTCATCAAAATATGCATGTGAACTAATATAAACGTGTTTGAATCTGATAGGCTCTTGCAAATACATTGACCATCCCACAGCTTTTCTATTTACGGGAGCAGTTCTCATTATTGGGGCCTAACAAAAGTGGTTGCATCATCACGATGAATAACTTAAAACGGTTGCTGTACCTTTTTTAAAAAAACCCTTTCACTGCTGTATTAATTTTTTCTAAAAGTTGCAAACTGGCATAAATATACCTTTTCCGGGCCTTATTGAATTACTCAACTGATGCCATGAAGCACACGAGAGTGCTAGATTACGCTAATATGGTATTGAAAATCATCTGTTTCTTCTCAACGCACTCCTCGTCAAAATCATGCCAAAGTCACTTTTCTTTATTTGTTACAGGTAAGTTGTCTCCAATACAGGAAGCTGGATTTTGAAGAATTTTCTGCTGCTGCAATAAGTGTTCATCAAATGGAAGGGCTCGATAATTGGGAGCAACATGCTCGCCGTGTCTACGAACTCTTTGAGGGGCATTGAAATAGGGCAATAATAATAGAAGAACTTGCATCGGTACCATTTTGTGACCTTATGGTTTTTTTTTCTGGCCTCATGATTAAGTTTCCTATTCTACTCTAAATTTCTATCATGAAAGACTAGAATTTTTGGACAAATGCCCACAGTATATGCTTGGAAGGCAAATACGATCAGAAATTTGTGGTCTGAAAGAAGTGTCCCTTCTCAATATGAACTTGTTTTTATGATAACACAATAAGGATAACTTTGTGTCAAAATAACACTTAGCATAAAGACCCTGCACGCCATTTGGAAATTACTCTGCAATCGATACTGGCTGAGTATCTGAGTAGAAATGTTCTAGTTCCAATGAGATCATGTTATTTAATTGTCAATCTCGAGAGATTTATGTGACTTTTGGTTGAACACTTGCAAGTTGGTAAGCTGAGTTTTCCTTGTCCCAACACTAGAATTTTGTCTACTAAAATCTGATGTTCGTGATGTCCAACCGTCTCAGTTCATGTTGTTCTCCAAGATTGGATTAGACATTCAGATGGCAAGCTTAGTCTCTCAGGATTTGTTAGATTGTTGCATGGAATGTCATCGCGGTCAATTCCAAAAGCCCAAGGAATACGAGGCAAATGATCATTTTTCAAACACTGAATGGATCTCATTTATCACAGTGAGCGAATACAAGGAGCTTTGCTCCGATGGTCTTGAACTTTAGATCTCCTGCAAGCAAATGTTACCGCGAACTACAGTTCCCATCATAAGGTGGTGTGCTTCGTTCGCAGCAACAATGGGAGTTTCACATGCATTTAACAAAGCGAAAGCTTTTGTTCATCACTCTATGCATGCAAATTCTTTTGGTCCCTTAAATTATAATTACAAGAATTTTCTTTTCGAGAGAATAACCTAAAAATTAAATACAAAGGGCAGAGAACTAGAGAAATTGGTGAGTGTTGTTTTTATTGAAAAAATCACACTTAATGATTTGACGTAGAATATAATACCAAACAAGTGTCTGCATCTTAGGGTGAAAAATTTTATATTTTCTTCCAAGCACTGCATGGACGACCAATCACGTAAATAATTTAGGACCCACAATTGATTTTACTCCAAGATCCACCAAGCTCTCAATTCAAGTTCCAATTCATTCTCCACAATGTTTAAGCCTTTACGGTCTCTCCCAAGGAAACCATATTCCTTTGGTGTCTCTTTGTGGTCTAAGACTTTTGTATAATACATTCAACAATTATTCCAAACACGTAAATAAAGGACACTAAATGCCACAATTGTAATACATGCACGAGCTAGATACATCGTATGGGTGCACTACCTCAAGAAGGGTTAATTTCCAAACACTCTTTTTTGAGTATCCAAATACTTACTAATTAATTTTTTTCCCTACAATTCTTTTTGTTTGTTTTCGTTGCCAACGTTCAGTGATTCCTCCAATTACTCTACTGCTCCTAGCAGTCCATGTTGAACTGCCTCATCAGGAACAAAGCTTACAGGCGACAACATTATCGACGACACTGACCCAAATGAATTCTCATTCGAGATTATTTTCCAAGAGGGAAGGTGATCAATGTCGGCCCCCCTCGAACCTCCACCGGAGCCTTTAGTACTGGCCATTTCATCCGTTGGCGACCTCTTTCGCAACGCCGGAGACTGGCCGCTTAGGCCACCCCCTCTCCACCTTGATTTCGCTACTCACAACAACTCTACGTCTTTCACATCTCCCAGGGACTTGGACAACAGTTCTATTAGCCAAAATTCCAGTAGTATAGCATTGGACAGAGCAGAATCTTGTTCAAGTCTGTTCCAACGTTCTCGGGCCACACGGCCTAGTGAAATGTTTGGACACAAGGACGTCGAGACCACGAATCCAAACGAGGCATGCAAAAGGGTTCCTGTTTCTTCTGGGTTTCTTGAGCCGAGTCGAATAAGTTGGAGATCGGAATCTGATCGGCTATCTGGCCGCAAGTCTACCAAGCATGAGATGATTGAGAAGAGAGTCCTCTTCCGAAGTGGCTCAGTAGGGAGGGCAGTTCCACAGGAGCCATTCCCAGCTCAATCCAAGACAAGCCAAGACCAACCAATGGGAAGCCCCCGTACTCCAAATAATGTAAGCTCTTGGCATCGCTTTCAATAATGTAAACAAGCAGGAGTGCCCAATATGGAGGAGGACCCGAATGGCCTACAAGCATGGTGGATTCTTTGGAGGATGCTTCGCATCGTCATTCTCTAGCAGTAGAAGACACTCAAGAAAATATGTGAAGCAGCCGCCATGCAAGGCGTCAAATCTCCTGTGTCTCCGCAATATTTTCGATTCAAATACTTGTTAAAAAAATACTCACGTGATTTTGTATTATATATATATATATATATATATAGAGCAATGTGTTCCGGACCATTGGATTCGGATCCAACGGTCCCGAGCACACCCCAAACCCCAACCCCTGGTTCTCCCACGCTCCCGCCCCCCGCCCCCGGTTCCCGTCCTCCTGCCTCCTGCTCTCCACCCTCCCACCCTCCTGCGTGACTATAAAAAGCCATGGCCCCCACCACCATACCATGCACCCTCCACCACCCACACAACTCACCCCCTCCCACCCACCCACTCGTTGCCCTACCTCTCCCCACCGCCTCCACGGCCAGCCCCCTGCCCCCCTCCCCACACGCCTGCCTCCCCCTCCCGCGCCCTCCCACCCCCTTGCTCCGCCCCCTGGCGGGCGGCGGGGGCTGCGGCGGAAAGGGGTGGTGGTCGTCCTAGCAAGGAGCCACAGCTGGGGATGGGTAGGGTGGTGGTGGTCGTGGTTATGGCATGGGGCGACGGTTAGGGGCTGGCAAAGGGGCTGCGACATGGTGGTTGTGGCAGGGGAGTGCGGGAGGTGGCAAGCAGGGGGTAGTCAGGCGAGCGAGCAGGCAAGTAGGCAAGTGGGCAGGTAGGCAGGTGACTCTCACGTGAGTCTTAGGGGCTTAGACGACCGTAGGCTGTTAGATTTCATTCAATGGCCTACGATGGTAGCGCACCATGCACTCTCAAAAAGGGGTAGCGCATAATAGCGCTGCCCTATTCACTACTTTGCTCCTCGTGTATGGTGCAAATTCAACTGTAAAAATTGAAGAAAATAAAGTAGCTAAAGACTGATAAATGATTTATCTAAATATTTTTATGTATTCTCGTAACGTAAAATATTATGCTCGAATCTAACAATTCTTAATTTCAGCGTGCTCGTTCACTGAATCATAACCAACTCATTTGTTATTTTTGAAAAAAAAATTAAAAATATCATTTTAAAAAAATATGAATGGATAGAAAAAACAAACCAACAAATAAGTATAATTTTAAAAAACTATATTAAAAAAGAATTAGGAACTGATCCGGACACAAGTCGGACTCTTACACAAACAAACGACGGCGAAAACTTACAAGACCAAACTATGGACGGCGAGGACCTCCTGGAAAACCCTGCCGGAGCCGTAGAAGATGACCGGAGTTAACATTTTCCTACGAATTGGCGCTCGTGAAGTCGTTTTTTGTTATTACTACTTATAAAGGTGGGAACTTTGTGCAGCTTCGTGTGAGTCGCGAGTGGGATGGCGATGTACAAGATTATGAAGACCAAACATCGCCCCGGATCCCGAATCTACTTGCTTCCCATCTCCATACTCGCCATTGCCTTTATCTGCCTTTACTTGTCTTCAGTATCTGGTCGTCGGTTTACCTCGCCATCCATCTCTAGCAACCGGCTGCGGAGTGATCAGGAGCATAGGTATTTGTATTGGGGGAATAAGATTGATTGCCCTGGCAAGCATTGTGATTCGTGTGAGGGTCTGGGTCACCAAGAATCGAGTCTCCGATGCGCCCTCGAAGAAGCTATGGTGCTGCAAAGGTTTGCCCGATATTCTTTTTTATTTTTTTATTTGGTGTTTCTTCTAATTAGTCCATGTGGATTTTGATTGTTTGAGGATAAAAACTTGGAACTTTTAGTCGACGAAGCACAAATTGGTTGGAGTAATTTTGTTATGTAACTTCAAAATGAGTTCTTTGAAAGGGTTGTAATTGAAGCCCTGAGTAGCATTGAGTTAAATATAATGTCAACGACTGAGTGTTTATGCGATGTGAATTACTATTGAGGATTATAATAAATATTGTGCTACGTTTTCATTCATGGCAGTTTTATGTACAGGACTTTTGTCATGCCATCTAGAATGTGTATTAGTTCAATACATAACAAGAAAGGAATCCTTCGTCAATCCAGCAGTGGTTCGTCAGAGGAGCAGTAAGCCTGCTTATGTTTTAGTATATGCGCAAAGCTACTTGCTATGTCATAATATTTATCTTTTTCAAGCTGTTGATGTTTATATTATTTTTATATTGGTTTTTTTTGTTTAAGTAAGGGAGTGAAGTTGTTGTTACTGATGTTATCTTTAACTTCATTGGCAATTTTGTTCTCAGTTTTTCATGATTTTCCCTTTATCTCTGTTGTCAGATGGGCAGCAAACTCTTGCTCTATGGATTCTCTATACGATATGCGTCTTATTTCTGAAACTGTGCCTGTAATACTAGACAACTCTGAGACATGGTACCAAATATTGGCCACAAGCACGAAGCTTGGTGATCAAGGTGTGGCTCACATCCGAGGGATCAGCCGGATGGATCTCAAGGATGATGAAAGATACTCAAATTTGCTGCTAATACATCGAACTGCAAGCCCCTTGTCATGGTACATAAGCATATTCTGATTGTCACTGCATCTGTCCAACCCAACATATTTAGAAGAAAATGCCAAGTTTGAGCTAAAATTGTCTAGTAATAAGGCAAGATTTTGTCTTAAGTTTTTGAGTTTTTCTTTCTGTGCCACAACTGATTTTTTAATGGACTCCTTTGCCTTCCTCGTAGGTTCATGGAATGCAAGGATCGTAATAATCGCAGTGCAATTGCTCTTCCTTATTCATTTCTTCCAATGATGGCAGCAAAAAAACTGAGAGATGCAGCGGAGAAGGTATATATGTTTCTAGATTCTCAGCTTTGTATTTTGCTCGTTCTCATTTTGACTTTCTATCATCTTGTCCTTCAATTTTATAGGATCTGGGTGAAGGATATTTTCTTTGAAGGAGGTGCTTGTTTTTATGGCATCTTCATTGTTGTGGCATTGGCATGCATTATACAATCATCTCTCATCTGTTCCTTTTTAAATGTGGTTGGAGATTCCATAAAAGGGGAAAAAAGCATTTAGAAACTCAAAAAGAAATATTTCTGAAATATTTGCTTTGGAATAAATTAGTGCTTAGCCTGATTAGCAACTGATAATGAGGATTCATATTAGTTGAACGATTTTTCACTCTCTATGATTCACTTTATCAGAGAGCATTCGCAACATCAAAATGGCCACTTTGGCCAAGTTGCTGTAATTGTTCTTAGACCTGCATATTGAAATTCTACATATAGAATATACTTCTTTGCATCAATGAAATGATGATCCCATCTTTTGTGCCACTTGACATATTTTGCAGATTAAGAAGCATCTCGGCCATTATGACGCTATACATGTTCGCCGAGGAGATAAAATTAAAATTCGAAAAGATAGACTTGGGGTTGGCAGGACCCTCCATCCTCACCTAGACCGTGATACACGCCCAGAGTTTATTGCTTTGAGAATAGTTAGGTGGATTCCTCCAGGCAGGACACTCTTCATTGCCTCCAATGAACGCACACCTGGGTTCTTTTCTCCTCTTGCTGCCAGGTACGATCTTAACATCCTTGATCTTACCATAAGAATCAGTTCATGGTTGGTTCTGCCAAAACCAGATCTCGCTCGTTTCCGGTTCCCCCATGTTATTAGAAGAGAAATCCTTCACTTAGTTGGCTTCCTCTACAGCTCTACTGACCGTTGTCAGTTAATTGAGAAAATTACAGCATTTGGTTGTGGGTAGCTTAAGGGAACCATTAACCCAAGCTAATTGGGAGCGAAAATGTTGTGATTCTCTGTTTCTACCCCTGTGAAATAAATGATGATGAAACTTTCCTCGCTACAGATATCGAGTGGCATATTCGTCCAATTACTCTAGCATCCTGGATCCGGTTATTGAGAACAATTACCAGCTCTTCATGGTTGAGAGATTGATTTTAGCCAGCGCAAAGACTTATGTCCGGACCTTCAAAGAAGATGACACGGACCTCAGCCTGACCGATGATCCCAAAAAGAACACCAAGAATTGGCAAATTCCCGTGTACGCAAAGGATGGTTGAAGACTTGTATCGTGGAAAAATATTATAACGGCAACATAGAGTTAATACAATTGAATTTCCTGTCATCGTACATTGTTTCTTCAACATTTTGATCATCTTCAAACAATCAATTGTATTGAGTCCTACACGAATTCTCTAGTCATATCTTCAAAGAAAACATAGTATGCATACCACAGGTAACTGTGTTTGGTGAAACATATTAGTGGGATGTATGAGTGCCATTAATGAGTTAAAATTTAAAAATGTGCCCGCTTGAACAAGGATATCATCAAAAGAAAATTTTTGGCTTAGTTGCTACACCTGAACCCTTAAATTAACATCGTGAGGATGATATCGATACACATAAAAAAGATCGAAATGCACATGGAACCCCCGGAAAAAGCGCAAATGCACTACTTGGCTCTTGTCTTCATGAACTTATGTCTTTGAGCTTTATTTCCTTCTTTTCCCTTTTCTTCCGGCTTTTCTCATCTTACACAGGCCCCTACAACCAAAAAAGAAAAGAAAATAGATAATCATAAAACTATGAAAACACGAATAATTAACTCATTTTCATGGAAAAAAACAATTTGATCACCATGTACCTCTGAACCTTGGAACAAACACCCTTTGAGGAACCCAAACTATATGTATGCTGCAAAAGCAGGTATCTGCAATGTATGTAAACCTAATTTTTAGAGAGAAATGTATAGCATTACAGCAAAATAGGCCTCTACATATGTCCAGGCTCAAACTACTTAAAACTTGTTTGGGAACAATGTACTAGCAGTCATTATCTTTGGCCCAGTCCCAAAAATTGGAGCTGGGGCATTGATGGTTCAACCGTCTCTTACAAAGACCACAAAACAGCAGTTTAAAAAATAAATTAGTTCACAATGTGTCTATAATAGCTCCAAAAAAGGAAGTTCAGTGATTGAAGAACTAATTGGATAAAACATAAAATTGTCACTTGTGCTTCACAAAAGTAAGCGTGAGTATAATTAAACCACGATGAAGTTTGGCTAAATTTAGCAATTATTGTCGCAACATTTTTTATGTCAAATTACCATGCCTGTGAAAGCAAATGTATTTTTAAATTCTTTAGTATGGATCATTCAGATAATATGTCAAGACAGAAGGTTAGGGTTCAAATTGTAAAAATACTTCAGCAGCAACATTTCTTACCACTAAATAAGTGTACCAAAACTTTCCAGAGCTGATCGACATTACTTGCACAAAGCATGTGATGTAAATTATGTCATGCAGATACCTGCAAAATAAGTCCGCAATTTCAAGGCTCAAGAATTAATTTTCTTTTACTAAATAGTGAAGTGATAGTCTTCTCCAAAATACATACTCGCCAGATTTGTTACCACAGGATCATATATTATACTAATCTGGAAAGAAAGAGTAGTTTCATACATCTACCATGATCACACATCACAAATGAATTAATTACGTGCGGATACGTCATTTTCAATGAAGTCAGGATATTAAACTTGTTTTACATATAAGCTTCATTGTTTTTCTTTTTCAACATCATAAAATCTTTGATGTTATGTTGGAACAAAGAACAACAGTGCAAACAACAAATGGGTGCAGGACATATAAAAAGTAAAATATCCATCATACTCAAAGGATAATATGGCCTTCACTTTATTTCAAGTAGCACTAGGACAATGTAATTAGCAAGGTTTCCAGGTTATCCGGTATTTAGCAAGGTTTCCAGGTTATCCTGCACAGCAACAACACCTTAACATTTCTTGCATATGAACAGTAAAACTTACCCATATACACCAGCGGAGCTCGAGTCAAGACCTCCATCAACAAGTTCACCGGTACCGTCGTACACTGGACTTGCAATTAGCAAGTTGTTTATATGGGATAGCAAAGCACATTGACGTGAAGATGAGACCCATCCAGTTCTTCCAAGTAACGGAAGAATGAAACACAAGGAACCTCGCTACAAGGTGTACAGCCTGCATGATAATTGTTAAAACAATTAATTGGCAACGCGTCAGGTTAGTGAAAAAATTGACAGATGAGACGATTCCTCCCATCAAATAAAACTCATTAAAGACAACACGGGCTGGTAAGGATAAGCAACCCAAGTACGATACCAATTGGAGCTCTGACTAATACCTGGAGGAAGGTTAACGGTTGAGCTCGATTGATTCTACATCATGATTATAAACATCATAAGTCATAATTACAATCTTCTCATTCGTTTAACTACCATCCATTCGGACATGTACAACATGATTATAATCATCATAAGTCATAATCACCGATCTGCACTGATTCACGAAGAGGAAAACCTAAGGTTCAACTAGTAAAGCCAAAAACTTGATGAAACACAACTATAGAAATTCAATTCCTGCAGAGCTTATACAACAAACTAGCAGTCTTCTAAACGACCAGATTTGCCCCAATTACTCATCAAATTCAAGAGAGAGAGAGAGAGAGAAAAACACAGGCTAAGATCCCTTTTTTCCAGATACCCAAAATCCCAAATCCTCGTAAGAAGAAAATCGAAAGTAGAACAAAAACAAGGGCGAGGATGGCATATAAGCAGCTAGTTCAATCGACGAACATACAAACTATGTCGACATGAATAAGGGGAGAACAATTATTATTATTATAAGAGAGATAAAAGAGGAGGTAGAAGACAAACATTGGAGAAGATGATGAGGCGAAGGAGGCTCTGCATGTGCTGCCGGTTCTGCTCCCTCAGCTTCTCCGCTCCCTGGTTCGCCATCTCTCTCCGCCGCCGAGGCCGCTCTTCCCTCCCGCAATACAAGAGTCTCCTACGTGTTTGATCGGAGTTATAATAAATTTATTTATCTATACAATATAAACCCGCTTACTTATCTATCATTGTTTTACAAAAAACTGTTATATATGCATTTAAAGAAAAACATTCATCTCGAAGTTAATTGCTCGTGTCATTTACACTTTCTTCAAAAAAAAAAAACAGGTTAAAACTAATAAATTATAATTTATTATATTATATATATATATATGCTATGATAAAAAATATATCAGATTATATAAGTTATTTGGTTCCACACTCATATAATTTATGCCTCCCTCCGATGTAAAAAAGGTGAAGACAATAATTTAATATAATATTCACAAAGACATATTGACAAGTATTTTTTATCGTATGTATTTAACATGTTATTTTTTTAATTTTTTAAAATTTAAACAGGACAAGTTAGAAATGATGAG
Organism: Piper betle; assembly: GCA_033002965.1. NCBI lineage: Eukaryota > Viridiplantae > Streptophyta > Magnoliopsida > Piperales > Piperaceae > Piper > Piper betle. The sequence goes on from JAURVB010009054.1 coordinate 38,516, forward strand.
CCTGAGAAATCAGTTGATTGGCAAAAATTCATGACCTAGACATGTCTACAACAATCATTATATATATATATTTATTAGACTGATAAAAAACGAACCATGGCACATTTCAAAGAGAAATTAATTTTTAATTTAATTAACAATAAATTGTCATAAAAAATCGGTCTTCTTCGTATATAATAATAACAATAATAATAATAATAATAATAATAGCATGTATATATATAATTACGGTACAGTGTTTTATTTATTTGTGAATATTGTGAATCTATTAATTTTTTACACTCAACCGTTTATTAATCTAATAAAAATATTTATTGTCTAATGTAAATCATTGATTAACGTAGATACATACCTGCATATAAAATTAATCCCATCGATTCGCCATCCTGGAATCGGGGTAAGGAAGAAATGCCAACGTTGATTCGGGAGCGGCTCTTCATCGGCGACATCGCCGCCGCGGCGGAGGTTTTGACGGCGTCCGGCGGCGGAGGGGTGACGCACGTTCTCTCCCTCCTAAGCTCAGCCTCCATCTCCTTTTTCTCCGAGTGGAAGGACGGCCTCTTCATTCCCGCCGAGGAGATACGTCGCGTCTACGCCGGCGGCGGCTGTACGCGAAGTCGAAGGCGGTTCGGGAAAGCTGATGTGCGTGGTGGAGCGAGCGGGGGTGGAGTTGGGGCTGGTGAGGATGGCGGTGCCGCTGAGGGACGTGGAAACCGAGAATTTGCTGGATTACTTGGAGGTGTGCTTGGACTTCATTGACGAGGGTCGGAAGGATGGCGGTGCCGTGCTGGTACACTGCTTCGCTGGTGTCTCTAGAAGGTATGCATGAATGGTTATCAAATGCAAGGATTGTTTCTCCGGTTGAATTTGGTTGTCATGATCTTCTCCATCGATCAAATAACCAATTTTTATTTTCATTCGTATCGTATGCTAGAATTAATGCTGAATTGAGTGCATGATTGACATTGTATCTGCGTTGAGTTGTGTTCGGAAGCGTTAAAATTATTACGACGCATGATGAAAATAATGCGGGAAAAAAGTTGGATCCGATAGATGGCACGAGGCTCATGGGATATGAAAGCCTGTTCATCTTTATTCTAGTAGATCTTGATTTTTGATTGAAATCGATCTTTTAAGTAGGCTTATCGCTTTGACAAATGTTATCACTTTCACAAATGAGACCAAGTTGGTCATTTAGTTGTTCATCCTATTTTTTGTAATTATGTTTCCAACTAGAAACTGACCTCCTGAGGAGCAGCTCTTGTTATGGTAGCCATTAGTTTGCACTAATAACTGTTCAAACTGTTTCCTAATCTCAGACACTTCGTTCTTAATGCTAATGACTATTGAACACGGGCTGCATATCCTTTCTGACTCGTTTCAGGTCAAATATTCATCTTTCCATCTGTATAATTGCAGTGCAGCAGTAATCACAGCTTATCTGATGAGAACCGAAGAGCTATCCTCAGGAAGGTTCATTTTACCCCTTTTTTTGTTTTTCCTTTTCAAAAGCTTCCTTTTAACATTATACAGATCAAAATTAATTTTGTTTCGAAAGAAGTTGACGTTTATTCCTCCTCCTTTTTCCCCCCTTTCTCTGAATTGAAATGATGCCAGATGCTTTAAAGTCGTTAAGGGAATGCCTTGATTATCTTTGTCCAAATGATGGCTTCCTTGACCAGGTAAGGAGATATCTGCATTTATTGGCACCATATGTACTAATGGCTATAACTTGATAGCTTTTATCTTAAAAGAAGATTTCAGCTTATCCTCTTCCTCCTGATATTTTGTGATGCAGTTGAAAATGTTTGAAGAAATGGGGTTTAAAGTAGATACCAGAAGTCCTACATACAAGCGCTTTCACTTGAAGCAGATCGGTACTACTTCTGTTTCCTGATTAGCCTATGAGATAGCTTCTTTTTACTATTGGTTGCATGGATTCAATAAGGATTTTCTTTTGGTGAGTGTGAATAATTGGATTACATTCATAAAGTTCCCACCAATGTGCTGTTTCATTCTTATAACAATGAACTTATTTTATCTAAAATGTTTAATTATAAATATATGAACTTGGATATATCCTCCTTCCTCTGGCTTAGAGCACCTCAATAAAAAATGAAAAGCAGGAAGCTATGTTCCATGTGATTCCAAACATCTAACTGGGCTGATTTATTTTGGTCCTCTGATTTGTGATCTCGTTTTTTAAGTACCTGGTGACCATTTTTGTGTGTCTTACAGATGGGTTAAATGGAAACAATTTTAACTACAACAGAGAAAACGTAATTAGAAAGCAAATTTGTGATCAAGGCAGGCTAGCAGATGTTGAAATAAATTGACATGTCCCATTATGACGTGGCAATTATGGTGTGTTCTTTGATATTACGTTTACCTTTTTTATTTCCTCATTCATACTGAAAGTGAATGCTTGTATTCTCTCTTAATGTGTGCTGACACAATTGTTAACTACAGGCCCTCTGAATGCCCTTATTGGTAGCTTTGGCTTTTATTCGTGGCACATTTTACATCACAAAATAGGAAGACTTTAACCATTACCAAAATTTTGCCTTGCGCATTTGTCTGTGTCAATATGCGTATAGTGATGTGCACATGAATGGCCCTACATTTTATTAACAATTCACCTTATCAATGCATTTTATAAGTTGGAAATTTTCAGGTGAAACTTTCTACAAATTAGGAGAAAAGGTTGATCCTTCTATGTTTGGTGTGGATCCTGGTGCCGTCTCATCTCAGCTAATCTCTGATCCATCTAAGCCAACAATTGCTTATTGCTGCAAGAAATGTAGGAGGGTTCTTGCCCTTCAAGAAAATATAGTAGACCATATTCCAGGCGAAGGTGAAACTTGCTTCGAATGGCAGAAGAGATCTATCAACTCGTTTAAGCAGTCTGATGAACAGGAGTGCACATCTATATTTGTAGAGCCGCTAAAATGGATGACTGCAGGTACATGATTTATAATCAAAGTTCCTAAGCAAGTACTTCAATACAAGTTTCACTGTTGCAGTTTTTAGTGAAGTGTGGAGGATATATTCTAAGCTGTTTGTTTTTAGTTTGTGATTACAGGCTATACAGTTTTCACTTACTAAGTAGGGCATTCTTATAATGCTTTCTTGAAAGTATATACTGTGAACTTGCCAAGGGACCATTAAGTTTTATCACCTTTTGGCTTCATACCATTGTAAAATCATATTCATAATTGATGGTCTGTTCAAACACATTGAAGCCTAACTTTAATTAGTTTATTGAAGAAAACTGAACATAAATGCATCTTTGATTGAGATATCAATAACAGGATTGTAGCATTCTGTGATTTTAAGGAATTTCAGTCGGATTGTTTCAGCTTCTTGTCTTGTATTGAGCAAGTAGAACTTTTAATGACAAGTATGTTCACTTTTGAGAACAGTTGTGGAAGGTGCTTTGGAGGGGAAGCTGTCTTGTGCCCATTGTGAAGCCCGGCTTGGTTATTTTAATTGGTCTGGGATTCAATGTAGCTGTGGTAGCTGGATCACTCCTGCATTTCAGCTCCAAAAAGGACGAATTGACCTTAGCACATTATAAAATATGCACGAAGTTAAGCATTAATAAACATCAAGGTGAAGCTCCTGCTAGACTTGAAACTTCTTCAGATTTTCTGCTGGCTCTGGTGTACGTCTTAGCTTCTGCTAGACTTGAAACGTCTTTTCTGCTCCCTTAATTTTTAGAATAATGTCATTCTGGAATATTCCTGCCCTGTCACTCAACAGTTAATTACAACAGAGGATTTTTGTTTCTTATCCGGACATTCTATGTATAAAATACTCTTAGCTCAATATATAAAATATACTATAGTTATTCTTTGCTTCTGGATTGATTTTTTTCTGGAACATGATACAATTGGGCAGTGTGAACGACGATAGATGAAATGCATGCTTACTCCGTATATTGGCTGCCTTTAGAGATGTAACGCTAGGGATTCTGTATAAAACGACATGGAACACGTTTCATTTCGATTTTAGTGTTCAATAATTTGTTGGGATATTTTCTTGAAGTTGAGTGCAGGATGGTCGAGGGCATATATTCAAGTCCCATTCATCTTTCCAATTTACGTAGTATGGCCGACACAGAAACCCCTTTATATACGATCACAAACGTGCCTCCTTTGTCGAAATCACGTTTTTACTTATTTAACTTACTACTCAATTTATGAATCCAATTACAAGGAAACACATGATCCAAGTATGTACTAAAGAATTTCTACATTAGCTCCATAAAAAAGAACCTTGTTGAGATATCAAATGGCTAACCTGGTTCAAGCTAGCTTCCGACCAGGATCAAATTACTATTGATGGCGATCCATCCTTCCGATTTGTATACTAATCAAAACAAAACATTGCAATGTAAATGCAATGTGACATCGATAAGTGCCCACACGGGTAACACACTTGAACCAGTGAGACTTCGCCTGGGTGCAGAAGCTTAGCAAGGTAAACGGCAATAGAGTGGCATAATTTCAATTGTTGAGTGCCACCCCTATGGATTCCATCGGACAAAAACTTTGATTTTACCTAGTTAATGAGAATGTCTTTCAAGAAGTATGTTCGTAGCAGGATTGATATCGTTCCTAGGCTCCAAAAGCGCTAGCCTTGCCGAATTTCTATCGAAGCCCATTGACACTTAGCATGGAAATGGAGTCGTCTGATGGTTCCAAAAGGCGAGGTACAATGAAAGAATAATTGCGTGGGACCTGAGTGACAACAAGATGAATAATTACTATATGCGTGAGTGGCAATAAGATGAATAATAATAACTACATATAAAGATCATATACGGTTCGATGACTGGAGAAAAAAAAATTGCCTCAAGTGACAATCGGATTTTTATGGTTTCTGCCTGTCATCATTGTTCTACTTTCAGGGCCATGTCTTGACTTAATTAAATGGTAGGTTGGCACTACTAAAAAAGAGCATGTTATGCATGAGGTTGCACTTCGAAGCACATCAGACATAAAACTACCAGTGTTCACTCTTCTCCTATCTTTCTCTGACTGTCATCATATTAGATTTTGACATCTATATATGCCACCCTGACATCTACTTTCATATTAGATTTAATGGCACGGGCAGTTGATTACCCTGATCACTAACTGTATCTCAAACTGAAGCATCTATTTCCTAAAGCTTTAAACTTCCACTAAAGCATTGAAACTACCATCAGTAAAAAAGGCTTTAATATAAGTTCATCTTAGATGCCAAAAGTCAAGCACAAGCTTTGGAAGAGTAAACCACATTTTCCGTTACAAATGGAAGAGTAAACACCTCGCAATTTGGAAATAAAAAAACTTATAAATAGTAACATCACGACTTTCTTCCCGCAATGAATACATCAAAATGTACCATGGTTGCATAACAAGGCAAGTTGTTGGCCGCAGTTTTACTTCATATATATATGCATACTTGCAATCACAAAAGGGGCATGGTAATTGGTAATTAGTCAATCAAATACAAACATACGACCATGGTCACATCGCCACATGGTCGAACCTAGCAATCGAAACAATCCAAACAATTTCACTTTTTATTTATTTACACTGGGGGGGCAGATTTGGTTAATCAATTTTAGTTGAAATTGGTTTTATCTGCCTAATCCTGTATTATTGATTGGATTTAAATTCATCAGGTTTCTTTAAAAATCAACATCTCTCAAATTCATTATTCTTTTTTTACGACCAAAGTCCAAATGGTAACGAATAAAGTGGTTACATAGCAATAATGTTCTGTTCCGTCAAGCTTAGCCACTCTTAATTTTTTGTTGCATGCATGATGTGTATTCTTCGTTTGATTTTTTGCCGAAGTATTCTTAGTTTTGATTACGCAAATGATTAATGGATGATGCGGAATTCATGGAGTCCATCTAGCAAATATACGTGTAAGGAAGAACATCACTTTGCGTTGTTTGAAATTCCGCTATCATCAAGTAATAATCCATTAATCGATTGAATTGCTTTACTTATTATTATTAATTTAAAATCACGGAATCGTAGGATGCCAATATTTAACTTATTATCATTTTTTGAATAGTTTCATAAGGCCGCCCCTCATCATTACAGCAACATACGAATATTTTAAATTATTAAGAAAACTTAGTAAGCACATAGGTTGTCGATTGTTTTTCTCATCCGATATTATTTGGTCAAATCATGCTTAATTGTTGAATAAACTTTCATTTTTACTATATAGATTAAATTTAGTGATTCTCGTGTTTTTTCAATTTGTATTTGTTTATATTTATGTGGAATAATGTAAAGTTCTCAAAAGCTGCATCACACCCCCCCCCAAGAGTAGAGTAATCTAAAGAGCAGGACTTGAAGATGCCGGCTACTAAGACGCCTTTAGGCTTGACCGTTGATGATGGGATCATCAGTGGTAACGCCATAGGCATCTCTTATGCCTTGACCATTGATGGTCTTCATCATCAACGGTCAGGCCTAAGAGGCGTTTTCATGGGCGTTTGTAGTAACCTTTTTAAAAAAATTTCTAATATGAAAGGGTGTAACCTATATATTTATATTAAAATGTAATTCCCAATTAATAAAATGCAGTGATAACGTGAAATTTCAGTTTTCAATTAGATATATTCCTGGTTGTCGTGTGCACGGAGCAAATGACCAAGCTCCGATGGAAAAGGTGAACGTTGAATTATTCATGGTAGTTAGAATGACCATAGTCACATTCGCCACGTTTGCTATCAGTTTATAAAAATAATTAACTACTATATATAATATGGTCAATCACATGAAAAAGGTTGGTTAGCATCAAGAAGCTGGCACCATGTAATTTTATTGTATTTGTTATTTAGTTAGTTGGGGTTTAACCTACTACTCAACCAACTGAATGAATGTTTGGATATTATTATGCTCTATTGCCATTTGTATTTGTATGCTGGTTTTATTTTTCATCTTTGTTATCAATTTCCTGCATACACAGTTCTACATTTTTTTCTACGTTTGATTGTGTACGGGCTAACAACTTGATTAGATGCAAAGAAGTTAAAGCAATTGATTGGAATATGAAACATGCAATTTTTTTGGATAAATTAATTAGTCCCCATTTCTGCATCTCTGGCTTCCACAAGGAAAGTTGAGCTTGCCTACTTCAGCGATGCAAGCATTTACCCCCGTGTCGTATTGCTAGACTAATTACAACTCTGTTTTTTATTAGGAACAGTACTGAATAATAATAAAAAAACTACTACTTCCAACTCTTATAAATTCATATTGTATGTAGGAAATGGCATGGTGCACTCTTAGTTATCAAAGGTGATACATATGTTCAACCCGTTCTGAAGAGAAAGAATGGCAGAATTATACGTTATATAGAGAAAGTTATTGTAATCTTGCCAACAAAGACTTGATGTATAAATATATGGAATTGGGCTCATGCTCGTTATATATTCCCAGCTCTAACGAGAATGTTACACAACCACAATACAAGTTATGTCCCCAAATTGAGAACAATCACCTACATCAATGCTGTAAATTTTCAGAAACAATTTTGGCCGCCAAAGCTTTCTGGGAGATGTGGCATCATTCCGGAGTTGCTGATCAAAACAATCAATTCCACAACCAACCAACAAAGGCTTCCATCACATCTGCAATGAAGACATATCACTCCAATGATTCCTTCGGCCATAGCCTCTTCCACATACCAATCTCGCTTTTGTCACATAGTTTTCTAATTCCTCCATAAAACCCGTCTGTTTCGTTCCCTTCTTCCCTGTGATCCTTTCTGTTCACCACTGTTCGCCTCCACCTTGAGCCAGGGGTATATTGATTGAACTCAAGGATCACAGTATCTGCAAAATTTAATAGATCGTCTGAGAGAAAAGATTGTAATTATTGACAAATTTACAGTAATAAACCCTGCTTGGTTAAGCTGTATAATCCTTCAACCGAATAGTGAAAAGGAAAAAGAAAGCCAGATGTTATGTAGGGCAGTCTCTTGTTCTTCACATTTTATCCGTAATCGAATTAGGATTATTTACATGAATGTAGAAAGCTTTAGATAAGAAATAAGAAGATAAATGTAGAAACATAGAATGAACCAGTAAGACGAGTCAACTTACCATTATTATAACAACCACAATGATACTCCATGTTGACTTCATTACATCTTTGTTCTAGCAAGGCAAGAGTAGCTGGAGCTGCTTCTCTGTACCTCTTCTGAAGCTCTGCTTCCAAATAAGACCTAAGAGAACAAAACCCAATAAATGATCCATACTTCTCTTCATTGAATCCTCCGTTAACACTTTCACGGAGGCAGCGAAGAACTTCGGAATCAACTTGGGAAATTTGTCTACGGAACTCTTCGTTGGAAATTGTACCCCTGTCCTTTGGCAAGGCAACAAAAAAAGGGTGAATACCATCCCCAAGATATCCACTGGCACTCAAATAGCGATCGACTTCCCATCTATCATTAAATTCCTGCATTCATCTCACAATTAAATTATGAAATGAAAAGGTAACAATAAGGATCGCTATAGTGCTGGAGAAGAATATTTGTACCTTCATACGATTGTCAAATTTTGAAACAACAATGATTGTTCGTCTAAAACTTGGATCAATATCTCGAATAGCATCTAACCAAAGTGATGAACACCACTCTACGCTGCTCTGCTGCAGAAACAATAGTATTCGATGTGGCGGGCCAGCAAGGGACTTGACCATGGACATGATCTCCTCCGGAGTGTTCTCTGGTTCGCCTTTCTTGGACTGAAAATCAGAGGAAGGATCTTGTAAATGTCATGGCTAGCTATAACCTTTCAAGACGAAAATGCTACAGTAGAAAACAAACAGTGCAAAAAACCACCTTCAAAATAAATCCTGGGGTGTCAATGATGGTGAGATTTGGGCAATGGGCATATTCTGCTCTCATAACAATTGGTTTTGGAGATACGGCGCTGTGAAGTTTCTTCAAAAGAGAGTCTGTTCTGGATTTTATGATATCTGCTATAACAGAAGAAGAAGATACGGGATTTCCATAATCTTCAGAATCCTCATCCTACAGCATTTTGCAGTGCATCATCAAAGCCAAAATCTTTGCCGAATTAATACACAATTGCGTAGTTTTAATTGCATAAAAAACATTGAACTGCAAGAGCGCTGCTACAGTAGATCATGCAATAATAACACAGGCTAAAATGAATAGCCTATTCCAAGCGGAAATCCCATAAGCTAACACTACATCTGCAGTTCACAGAACATTAAAACAAAAATTCCTATAATTCATTTACAGTACAGATGGTGCATGTGACCCTTTCACACAAAACAACAAACACTTCACCCCCGAAGTTCAAATCTTTCAACCATTGAAAAGCCTGATAAGAACAATAAGAAAAAACCTGGAAGCAAAAATACTTCATCTATCAACTCAAGATTTGCGGTCAAAGGACATAAAAATGAAACAGTCCAACAAAATAAGTGGCGAGGAAGTGCATGAAAGATATCCCCTTTTACACGAAACAGCAATTTACTCTTGAATCCCCCAAATGTGTGAATCATGTAACCAACGCAAAACACGATGATTAAGATGGGAATCGACCTGGAAGCGGCAGCGAGGCTCCAAGGCGGAGGGATCGTGAACCATCTGCAAGATGAGGGGGCGGCGAGTTCCCATCTCGACCTCCCGAATGTTGAAGCGAAAACCAAGCAAGGCCTCAAGGAGAGAGCTCTTCCCATCGGACTGGCCGCCCAAGGCGACGATCTCCGGGATCGGGAGCTTCTCCCCGAATGCGACGGCCGCCGCTTGGAGGCGGTTGTAGGCTTCGAACCTGGCCCGGCAGTCGGGGGAGGGACTGGGAGGCTGCGCATCGCCGCGAGGCGGACTTGGGGTTCGGGGTCTTGACGGGGGTAGAGAGGTTGTCGCCGGCAGCCATGGATGCCGTTGGTGTTGGGGTGTTCCATGGCGGCCAGCATAAGAGGAGAATTCAAAATTCGAATAGGGATTTCAAATTTCGAAGTGCGGGAAACAAGCGACGGGTTGGATTTTTGGAGGGAATTATTTCAAAATTGTAACGGGGATTCTAAACATAATTATAAAAATTAGAATACGAAGTTAAATAGGATCGAGAAGCGAGTCATTGAATTAGAGTAATACATTAAAAATTGGACAAGAATTGATTTATTTAAATTGATTAAAATAAGGGAATTATTAATTATAGAATATGTCATTTTAATGTTTAAGAGTATATTATATTTTATAGTATTTTTTGGATTTATTTTTGAATTATTTAAAATTAATTATTATTTTTTATTCAAGTCCGAGTCTTAGTTAACTTTTAATTATAAGAATATCACTGACTATTTTTTTCCCTCTAATTCTCTCACCCCAATGGCCGATGCTGCCAAACACCCCCCTGCCCCCCTGCCCCCCCCCGCCCCCCACTCGTCCTTGCATCCCCACCCGCCCCCCATGTGGTTGCCCACCCCTCTCGCAACCCCACCCTCCCACCCCCCACCCCCAATTGCCGCCCTTACCACCCCCGGCCCATCCCTCGCCGCCCTCTCAAATTAGCTCAAATCGGCCAATTTAGGAACCAACTTTACTATGACCAATTTGCATGTTTTTTTGAAGCGAAATCTTCTAATCTAATTTATCAATATTGATCGATTCTATTCGAAATCGGCTGATTTTTGGAACCATGATTCAAAGGCGGGCGTTGGAAGGATATTAATTCCCAATGATATATTATGTTATGTGATGTTATATATATGTATACTACCTAAGCCAATAGGCGGATTCCTAAAAATATTATTATGAAGTTGACAATAGATGTATAAACAAGCCAAACCTGCTCGCAAACATTTTATGTTTGGCTTAAACTCGTGCTGGTTAATTTTGTACTAAAAAAAAGACTCAGCTTGAAATGAATAACTCCTTGAATAATGAATAGAGCTTGACCTAAGGAGTGTTCGGTTCAGCTTAGCTCAAAACTCGAGCTCGATGTGTTCAAACTCGAAAAAATACTCGGTTTGTTAATACTATTGAGGTCATATTAAACTTATATAATGTTCGAAAGAAAATTTTGATTTTATATAAATCGAGCACAAGTGAAATACAAATATTCGTTTGGCTCAAGCTCGGCTCGAAAACATAGCGAGTCGAATATGAGCTTTTTGAGCCAAGCACAAACATAATGAATTTTGGACGAGCTCAGCTCAACCCATAATACATCAAAGTTCGTCAAGCACTCAAACATGCTTACCAAAAACTACGTCGAATTCAAAAACATCTATACTCGGCTCAGCTCGGCTCGTTTACACCCTTAGTTGACAACTTTATTTTTATTTTTATAGGGTATTTACTTGTATTGTTTTGTGCCTATTGTGTAATGTAAAAAAAATATAGCGTTGATAATGGATAAAAAATGTATTTATTAAATGTTGCCGGATCCTCAAGAAACCCTTACAAAAAAAGTTCGAAAAAAAATCAGGCATTATTTGTTGAAAAAATGACAAAAATATTCTTCTTAAAGTAAAATCATCGTCGAGGCTCATATTTAATACTCTAAAAATAATTTATAAAGTTTTCAAGTTTTTGTTTTTATTTTATTTTTTATATTAAATAATAATTATAATTAATTATCTACTAGTTCTTTTTAGGGGTGCTAATAGTTAGATTGAGTTTAAATTCACTTAATATTCAGCTCAATTCCTTTCTAATGAAGTGAGCATAACCATGAACATACCTTTCTTTGACTCAATTCAATTCGAAATTCAATAATTTACAATAAATATAATATTTTACATATTTTATGTTGTCATTAGTTTAAAATGTAAAACTAATAAATATAGTTATCTTATAGTGGTTGTTTTAAATAATAATACAATAATTTTATTCCTGAACAAACTACTTGATATATGATTGAATTAAAAATAAACTATTTAAATTTTTATAATAAGTTTGATTTTAAGTTATGGGAGAAATGCGTACATAAATAATATTAGTTTTATTGTGTTAGACTCAAACTTGACTTAGCTTGAACTTTTTTTAAGTTGACTCAAATTCAAAATAAACAAGTAGCATTTTAAATTGTTGAGCCCGTAGCATCCCCAAATTTCTTGTATGCTAACAAAACAATATTTTGATAGAGATGATAAATACAAGTTGATAAATAAAAAATGTTTTTACCAAGAAAATTTATAATTTATATGAGATGTACATTTAATTTAAATATTTTTTAGCATGTTCTACAAAATTATAAATGGGGAAATGATATAACGAGAATTTGGTAACTTATAAACCTATTTTTAGAACGTTAGATCCTGTCCAAATCCAACGCCCAAAAACTGTCCAAAAAATGGGTTCTTAAGTTGTTAAGTAATTATTCCTTTGCATAGATATTAAAAGTAGAGGTAGTTGGTAAAATTTTATCTTGTTGTAACATCACCATAATCTATAATTATATATTCAAAAGATGTACTAATTAATACCTATTTTGATTTCTTTTATTCAAATTATTTTAATAACTAAGATGAAAGGGTTAAAATGATTAGATTGAACTGAACTTTTATAATTATTTTTATTATATATATTTTTATTTAATTATGTAGATTTTGGTCAAAAGGAGTTATTAAATAGCTTGAAAAATAAAAATTATAGCTCATGTAAAGCTTTACAAAAATGGTAGCTCACCGTGTATATATATAAGGCTCTCCCGTACCACTTCCCTCCTTTCGTCTTCCTCAGAGGACGGACGAATCTCCCCACCAAGTACCAGCGTCCTCAACCGCGAACCTCATTCCACCACCCGCGCCTAAATGGAAAGGCTTTTGTTCTCTCTCCGGGAGTTTGGCGGCGCGGCATTACCGGCATTTTCTGTTCCGAACACGGCTGGGCTCCGCATTGTATACCCGAACGATGGGCCGAGTTTGGCGCTGCGGGAAGGGTGTTCTTTGCCCCGACCACCGCCCTGATCTGCAACACTAGCCTACCACTGGTGGAGTTTGGCGGCAACTCGAGGACCTGCACCCAATGCCTACCCCGGCTGGGTTTTTGGTGCCACCGCCTGGATCTGCAATGTTGCCCTGCCCTAGGCGACGCGGGCCTTTTCTACCTCCTCCGGCATCGAGGGTGGTGCTCTTCTAGACTGAGAAGTACTTTTGCTGGGCTAAGAAGTCGACGCTAGTCGGCTTCCATCTTGTAGAGCAGGTCGGACTGTTTCTCCCATTTTTTTTCACGTACACATGTTTCATGTGGCTGCCGGCCACCACCTCTGGTATATTCATGTTCTGTGGAGCTGCAGTTTAGCATGAGGTGAAGGGCACCAAGGCATCGGGGGAACATCATAATACACTCCAGGCCGGAGGCTCGAATCCATTTTGGAGGGCTTGAAATCAACTGTTACAAAACTTTGTGGTCTTGAAGATCTCTCGAAACTTGTTGGTTGCTTGGAAGATGCAAAGAAAGTTGTTGTTACTTGTGGAAGATGCAAAAGAAGATGTTCGTTGAGTTGTGGGCAACATTGTCCATGTTTTGAGTAGTGCCAATTCGGAATCATCGTTTTGTACGAGGAAGCTCTTCACAAGCAGGTGCATTACCACTCCACTTCCAACTCCATCTTTAGGGCTAGTCTGTTTGTGCTGTACTGCATGCTATTCCTTGGAGTCATGCATCCTTCATGGGGATTGGTAAGAATGCGATTTGGGGGGGCTTTATCTACTTTGGTATGGTACGGGTGTGCTCTGGCGTGGATGCTCTACTTGAAAGGTTCCGTGAAGGCAAACTGCGAGATATTAAAGGTAACTACTACTATATTCCTATGTTTTGCATCGTATCTACGAGCTTGAGAGGGTGAAAGCTGAAGATGATATGTTTTTGGGCAGTTTTCTTCTGATGACTATCCACAAACTGGATTTTTTTTCATTGCTTTATTTTAATGAATATGCAGAATCTAAGGAAGTTCCTTTTCTTAATTTCTATTTTTTTCATTTCTTTATCAGGCCTAATAATCTTTCTAAAGAATAAATTACTCGAATCGATGTTGGCTACCTAGCCGCTGTGACCTTTTGCTTTCCCGACTTCGACAAGGTTGACATGGATGGAGTTTGGCACGGCAATACGTTGCGGCCTTTTGCTTGGCTGACCTTCACTGTGGGTGTTGCTTTGCCTTGATTGAATGGACGGAATTTGTTATAAATACAGGGTTTATCTTGTGTCATGTTTTAAGGTGGTTGTGATGTATATACGCTAATAGTAAAATATTATTTTTTAAACTAACTTTTAAATTAAGAAAAGTCCGTTTCAAACCCCTTTTGTGCTCTATTGGGCATCCCTCGGGCAGAAGTGGAGTACCCACAAATGTCTGGCGGGGCATGTTAGCAGCGTCCCGGCGATTTAAAGGTGTTGGACTTTGGCTGAAAAGATGTAGATAAGTGAGGAGATGCTGCGTAATGTAGCGTCCACCCTGAACGATGCTCGGAAATACTGGGAATCAGTTCTTCGCAATGGGAAAGCATTTAAAGATCATTTAAGTGTATTAATATATACTTATGTGAATCAACTTTTATTTAGGGGTATTAATTGAGCGAGCAAACCGAGTTCAATTTGTGTTCGAACTCGGCTCGAATAGTTTGAAATTCGTTCGAACTCCACTCGAGATCGAACGAGTTTTGAACATACATGTTCGAGTTCGACTTGAATATCTTTTATGTGTTCGAACTCGACTCGAGCTCGAATACTGTTTAAATACACTTAAACTGTTTAATTTTCTCGAGCTCGAACCTAGCTCGTTTGTGAGCTCAAAACCAGCTCAATTAAAAGTAAAAAATACTTCACTTAAAAAAAATATTATCAATGTGGATTGAACCTACAACCTTGAAGTCATCAACTTGAATACTTATCATCTCAATTATCTCACTTCTTTGTTTTTATATTATATTATATAAATAAATATATAAATAATATATAATATAAAAATTATATTATTATATTATTTTATCAAGTCGAGTTTGAATCGAGTTTAAGTTTTAACCGACTCAAGTTTGAATCGAGTTCAAGTTTTAACCGAGTCGAGTCAAGTCGAACACGACCTGGCTCAAATTCAGCCCGTAAGATTCGAGTTCTAACTCGAACATTTAAATGTTGAGTTTCGAGTTAAGTCGAGTCAAGCCGAATGTTAAATACTTATGAGCTGACTTGCTCAATTAATAACCTTACTTTTGTTGATGAAAATCAAATGCATAATGATGGGAAACAACAGGTGACTGAAGCGGCAAACAAATATATGCACATCTTGACCACGCATAGCTGAGGTTACGAAGTTTTACTTGTTTGATTTGAAGGTGCGTTCCAACTCCATTTGAACTTTGATCCTTAGGTTGAAATTGTTGGCATTTCACAATTCGTTTCGCATTATGGTCAGTTACCGTTTGTGGGCACTCGAGGGGAAGCTTTTTTGGCCTATCATGGCTAGTTTAGTAGGTTATGGACTTGGCATGAGTTGTGAACCCAATTTCTTGGGTTATTACATTACTTTTAAGAAATTTTATTTTTTAATTTCCTTATTTTTGACCTGTAGCTGGCTCACTATCCTACGTTTAGTCTAGGCTATCATCCGATTAGATCTTAAACTTTAACTACACTTACAGCAACACAGACCTAATTAAAAATTGACGGGCTTAAGTCAAAATTTTTAAAGTACTTAACCAAAATTTTTAACATGTCATTGTTTATTTAGTGGGTGGTTTGCATCGTAAACCAAACTCCTACACATAACTCCTCTAGCTTTAGTTTAAACTTTAACTTTAACAAACTTGAAACTTGGCCTAGTGAAGTTGAATATCTTTTTTGGCCTAACTTTTTTAAAAGTTTCCTTTCTCGACCACCATTTGGAATGGCACTCCTGGCCCCTATCAAAAGGTTTATCACCACCTCACCGCTGAGGCCTTTTGCTTTTCCAACCTTCGGCAGTGGTGATGCTATTGCGGCCTCATGCTTTATGGACCTTAGTCAAGGTTGGTACTCTCCCCTGTTCAACGTTAGGTTCGGTGCTGCCCTGCAAG
Source organism: Piper betle (assembly GCA_033002965.1). Classification (NCBI taxonomy): domain Eukaryota; kingdom Viridiplantae; phylum Streptophyta; class Magnoliopsida; order Piperales; family Piperaceae; genus Piper; species Piper betle. Next base: position 54,571 of record JAURVB010009054.1, read on the forward strand.
TGCGGTCCTATCCCGCATGACTATTGTCAGGGGGCTTGTTTTAACTAAGAACCCCGTTAATAATTGTAAAAATAAGAATAGGATGTTGAATCAGATTGAAAGGAAGTTATTGAGTCATACCGATTTATTAAAAATTAATTTATTTATTTAAATCGATTAAAATTGATGAGTTATTAATTATAAAATATATTATTTTAATATTATTATATATATTATATTTTATAATATATTTTCATATTTTATAATTTTTTTGAATGATTTAAATTAATTATTATTTTTTACTTAAGTGAGAGTCAAATTAATTTTTAATTATAAAAATATCAACAATTATTTTTCTCTGATTTATTCTCCCTAATCATTGATACACCCCCTTCACCCAGTCGATGTTACCTTTGGCTGTCATGCCACCACCAATCACTGCTATCGCCACCCCGACCCAATCTACCTCACTCCACCCCTCCACCGCCGGCCCTACCCCTCACTGTCGTTGCCATCAATTTGTATATTTTTTTGAAACAAAATTATTCCAATCCAATTTAAATCAGCTGATACTCTCGGCTGATTTTTACAACCATGCCCTCTTCGTGTCAACAGTGGCGTGGGGAGTCTTGTTATGTCCGGTCTTTACCCGCGCTGCTCTGCTTATAGGTCAAACGGAAAGAGTGTTACTAACGTCTACAACGCCATTCCAGTTGTCTTCTCAAAAGTGACGCATTTGCTTGCAATTAAAAGCGATTGGGCTTCGGCTCCACAGATTAAGACAATCAAGGCGATAGTGTGTAATGTCACGTCCATCCTGAATGGAGGTAGGGAAATATTGGGAATTAACTATTCGCAATAGAGAAGCTTTTAAAGATCATTTTAAGTGTATTATTATTCGCGTAAAAGATATAAAGCAACTATTTTTTTGATGTGAAACAACTGCTTGGTGACGAGAAGCAACAAGTGACAGAAGCACTAACGAAATACCTTCAAGTCTAGACCAGGATTTACTCGGTGGCTATGACAGAAGCACCTTGGAATGTTTGCATTTCCCTCTTTATAGCAAAAGAGTGCTTGTATCTAAGTAAAATGGAACTGAGTCCAAATTATCCCAAAATATTATGATAGAATGCTATTTGTCTATATATAATAAGAGAATATTTTTTTACAAGTGTCAATTTAATGAGAGATCCGCAAATGTCCACTGTTTATTGGTTAATTAAAATAAAATTTAAAAAAATGAAACTATAATTACGTTTGTGATATAGATAGATCAGAAGATAAATACAAATAACGAGGTCCAAATACATAGGTAAATACGTAGATATAATCTTTTAGAATTTATTTAAAATCTTATTAATATCATAATTTTTTTGATTTTTTAATTAATTAAATTGCAAATATGATAAATATGCCATAAAATGAATCCAAATACATAGATAGATAAACACGTAGATAATTTTTTTAGAATTTATTTCAAATCTTATTAATATCATAGTTTTTAGAAATTTTAATTAATTAAATTGCAAATATGATAAAGATGAAAATTTTAATCTTTTAGATTATTTTCATAATTTTGGGAATTTTTAATCAATTAAATTATAAATACTTTAAAGACAAAAAATCTAATATTAATAAAAACCTCAATTGAGGTTAATCTCATATAATAGCTTATCACTTTTCTCGATCACCAATACTCAATCATACACAAATACCACCCTCATGCGCTACTTTAGGTTACTGGCAACCAATATTGGTAATTTGTCCCGAGAACCACCTAATAACCCTCATGATCACTACTTGGTCTTCACCAAACACAAATTTTAGTGTTCAATAGTGCCTAGTCCTTGCTCATTCTCGGTAATTGGTCATCACCCTAGAATCGACCCTATGATACTTATTAATGGGAGAGCTTCGTTGGTGATTAGGAGGCGAGCGGCCTGAGAATGTACGGTTTTGCGGGGAGTTGAATAGGGTTTTATATTCTATAACATTGAATGAATTATTCGTAATGTTTTGCATTTCGAGGAAAAACCTTAAAAAGAGTATTTGTTTGTCTTCTTTCACGGTTCAACTTTCCAATCAGGAATTTGAACAGGGAGTGTTGCTGAGGAGTTGGTTGAAGTTGACAAAAAATATATGGTCATGTCAATTAGAAGTATCTATCTAGTTCTGACACTCGTCATTATCCTCGTTTAGATCAGTATACATCAAAATATTGCGGACAGGGCCCTGCATTGGAGTATAACTAGCTAGTTTTTTTTGTTTTTTTGGCAGTGCAAAGCAATACCGAATCCAGATGTTCGATAATTAATTGTTGATGACGTTGATGATAATTAGTATTTTTTCTTAAAAAAAAGATAAATATAACTGTGTTGGCCTGTGGGGCAGGCTTGGGTTATAGAGTTTGGGGCAAGAAAGGATGGAAGTGGAACTTAACTCTGTGTTGGATCAGATCATTCGTGCTCAGAAGGGTCGGTTGGGCACCGGGGACTGTCCACTGTCCGGTGTCCAGTACCCATATGGAGCTGCAAGCGAGTTGTCGCTTGCAATTGTTACTCAATTTGTACGTCCCCTTTCTTTCATAAAAGCTAGCTGATCTATTTGTTGTCATATGTGAGATAATTTTCTTTGTGAATTAGGTAACACATTTTACTACTTAAAACTCTTCCAATTATCTAATTCTAAGTTTTTTCATGCCTTCCACAGGGTCTGGGCCAGTTCACCGATCATGCAGCTAGCCTAATTAATAGCACACCAATGTGATAATATATATATATATATATATATATACCTTGTAGCTCATTACTGCGCTGTCTTCTGAATAATTCTGACCATTCACAAATTCACGCGGCTGCCGTTCTCAACATGAGGAATGCATCTTCATTAACTTCCAATAAATGATCTCATTTGATGGACGCTTAATTGCGTTGGATACCGCATGTGGCACATTTACTATCTCTGCGTTTGTCATACCTAACTCTTTTGCATACCAAACTGGATGAGTCCCAACGCTAATGTGTATCAAAGTCATAGCTAGAGGTTAACGATCAAAAACTCCAAAATTAATAAAGCATGAAAATTAAAAGGACGCACCAAAATTTCTTTGATGATTGCGTACAGGGCTGATAAAATAAAAGCAGGTGGAAGCATATATAGTGTTAATGGAATCCTTAATTAATTAGAGATTTCGTGATCCTTTTGCAGCGACGTCGAATTGGTTATCCTTTTGCACCAGATCAACAATGTTCTGTGAAATCGCCTGCCGAGTTTTCATCAGACCAACCTCACCAAAACTGCAACCACCTTGCGCTCGATGGTGGTGAGGACCGAGGAACAGCTGGCCTTCATATTTCAATATGCAGGGCAGCTGCTGTACACTTGTGTCGCGGAAGCTAAGTACTAAACTCCTAAAGAGCGTATATATTAATGCAATGTATTCCTATCATATATTTTTGAGAATCTCAGTATTTGATACATACGTAGTCAATTAATTATGAGCTGGCTTTTCACATATGAATGTAATTTTGTGCACAAGTTGATGAGGGCATATCAAAACTAAGACCGGTAGTTATACACTAGTGCTTCTCTATAGCTAGCATGCTGCATGTTTGCCAAACGGTTGGTTTGGGGGACGAGCACCTAATTAAGATCAGTAAAAAATGACGAACATTTTTTTTCCAAAGCAAAAATGAAAAGCTTTTTTTCAAGCTTTAAATGGCTAGACACACCTTTCTAGCCCATACCAATTGCAAGTCCACTTTCCTTTTCAAGACAGCAGTTCGGAACAACATGAAAACCCAATCCTGTTATATTATTAAAAGACCTTGATTTACTTCGGTTCAAAATTTATTTACTTATCCTACGTTGCATGAATTAACATATATACACATCGAATTTCAATCAAGCCAGCAAAGTACAGCATTTATTTTTATTTTTGAAAGTACAGCTAATAATTTGGCCGGTATGCCATCAGCTAGGTTGGCATTGCGGTTTCCTTGGTTTGGACTTTGGCCCACCCATGTTACTTCACACCATATAATTGATCAGCGTTCAATACATGAAAATTGTATTCGGTTGCCTAATTAAGGCCGACCCCTATCCACATTAATACTTTTGGGTCGGCAGATGACCATGCAACCTTCCATCTTTGTTTGCCAATAGCTATTAATTGGTCGTGTCTAGGATAGTACAATCTTCAATCTGAACCATATGTTAATGTGACCAATTATATATTTCCGCTCTTGACGTTTTAATTTGTCTATTGCAGTTACCATGCGTTCGAGATAGGTTCCATATTTAAGGAATTGGGATCAGATACTACGGGAAGATTATAATAATTACGACATAGGGAAAGATAATTTACAAACAGCCTTCACATGATTATTCAGATTAATAAAACCTATTAATTTGTGTGCAACCAATATATATTTCAAATTATATGTGATCCATGCATGGTTGCAAAAATCGGAATCAGAATCGGTTTTAGAAGGAGTCGGAATCGGTCTAAATCAGACAGGAATCAGTTTAGATGAATCGGCCTAAATCGGTTCTATACGAAAATTTCAACTTAGTCAAAATTAATGGGTTATTAGTATAGAATATGTCATTTTGATGTAATTTTCATGCTATAATGTGTATCATATTTTATGATATTTTTTCATATTTTTTGTATTTTTTTAAATTATTTGGAGTTAGTTATTATTTTTGACTCTAGTCGGAGTCAAGTTAACTTTTAATTGCGAGAATGTCATCCTTCGTTTTCCCCCGCCGTCGCCCACATACCCTCCCCCAATGGCCGCTGCCGCCACTGCCCCTATCGCCCCCCCCTGTCCCGCCCTGTCACCACCCTCGCCGCCTTATTGCCAAGTCGCCGCCGGTTGTTAGCTCGAATCGGGTGAAATCAGTTCGAATCGGCTGATTGGTGGACCAATTCACGTTATTTTTTAAATTGGATTACTGCTAGTCCGATCTAAATCGGCTGATTCCGAGTAGAATAAGCCCATCCGTAGATCCATGCATGTAGTGAGAATTCCTCCCCTTGATGCGCTAAACTTGAGGCATAGAAATTGCAAGATCACTAGGAGCGAGTTATTCTGACTGCCGTCACTCAAAGCGGTATTGATCATGTCAACGTATAAGACACGCTGCAATTAATGACACCATTGCAATCAATGTTGTGACCAACTCCCATCCTTCAAATTTAATTGCCATCGGCCAGTTTGATCGGCGCCACCACAGTATCGTAGTGCAATCCCAACTCCTATATAAACATTCCAATTGAGCTCACCTTTTCACTTCATTAATAATCCATCAATCACGTCCATCTTGTGCTCACCAGTCACCCCGGCCATGACATATTAGCTTCCCACATTTTACGTTCTTCAACAGTATTACTTGCTCCCAGTTTTAGTACACCGTTGCTAAGTTGCTCCCATGGCCAACAAGTCGCGTTGGTCTTCCTTTATTTTGATAAGAAGCTTCTTATTCGAGTACTTCTCGCTGATCTTGATCATGAGGTTGTTCTTCTCCGGCGCTCTGGCCGACCCACAAGTCCCTTGCTACTACATCTTCGGTGACTCGCTAGTTGATAATGGCAACAACAACGCAATGGCTTCCTTGGCCAGAGCCAACTATTTGCCCTATGGCATTGACTTCCCGGATGGCCCTTCCGGCAGGTTCACCAACGGCCTTACCACTGTTGATGTCATTGGTATGTTTATATTAATTTCATTTTGAAGAGAAAATATGACTAGCTTAGTCTTGTTATGTATTTTGAGCTAGTAGATCAGCACGTAGTGTGCTAGATTAGATGTTTCTCCTTCACCACAGCTTATACATAAATATGCGAGTCGGTTGTTAATTAGTTTCCATTACAAGATTGCTATTTCAATTACTTTTGAGTGACTAGTGAGGATGACTCACCTGTGCACTTGGGAGGCATGAAACCGTTGAATGGGTTCAATTCAGTCGGATTCGCAAGCTCAATAAAGATTAACGGATTCATGACAGATATAAATATTTCACACGGGCCGCCTCGAGTGTGGGTCACCAACATTTATACCAGTAAAACAGTTTGACGGTCTTCTGATATTTTTATCGCATTACAAGCATTTAATGGTGATATTTTTTCCATATTATACTAAACTACGAAACCTTTGGCCTTCTACTGATAATGATAATTATCTGTTAAATAGAACCGTATATATAGGGTACAGGGTATACAATCGGTATATTTGTGTTGTGTAAAATGAGAAGGGTTGGAGCAGCTAGCCCAAGCTAATTTTGGGCCACACTTTATATATATATATACAGTGGACATAGATTTCGTTTGGACCACAATTTCGGGCACGACAAAACTTAACGAGTAACATCCACGGACATAGTCGGTGGTGAAGACTGAAGACAACATATAATACCATGACCTACTAGTAAATGCTTCACTCCCTCGCTTAATTGCTTGGCACCCCCTTCAAAATATGTCACTTTCCACCATTTACAATAATCTCTATTCTATGCTAATAATATTTGGCGACATTAAAAATTGTAATGAGCAATTAAGCTAGCTGCAGCTATTAACATATATGAGCTGCCTCTTTCACACGGTAGAATATTGATGAATCCTGTAGGATAAGATCGATATAAGTACTGCGTACGAACTGAATATGTGTTTCAAGAACGTATGGATGCTAGATCTAATTATCTTCCCGTATACGCATGTATAATTATATATGCTAATGATCTTGGGGAGGGTGTTATTGCAGCAAAGCTACTTGGTTTCGATGATTATATTCCTCCATTTTCAAGCACAAGAGGCCAACAGCTTCTGACTGGAGCCAACTTTGCGTCGGCTGCAGCAGGAATACGAGATGAGACTGGCCAACAACTGGTAACTACATGCATATCAATATGTACAACCTCTAGCCATACTCATATCATAGGTCCATATGATCATCATTCAACCGGTAAATTGTTCAAGCTTCATTGATATAGAAATGCAGATTAACATATTGGCACATGCAATGTGAATGTAAATGAACAGGGAAATCGGATCACAATGAATGGGCAGATACAAAACTACCAGACAGCAGTGACACAAATGGTGGAGTTACTAGGGGATGAGGACTCCACTGCAAACTACCTAAGCCAATGCATATTCACAGTGGGAATGGGGAGTAATGACTACCTCAACAATTACTTCATGCCACAGTACTACTCGTCCAGCCGCCAATACTCTCCTCAACAATATGCTGACCTCCTCATCCAGGATTACTCACAACAATTAAGAGTAAGCAATTTACTCATTTCCTGGTAGTCAGTAGTATATAGTATTACTCCTTTCTCTCTCTATATATATGTCTATGTATGTAACAACTAAGTAATATAACTGTTAGTGTGTTACTTATTGTACCAATAGGCATTGTATAACTATGGGGCAAGGAAGGTGGCAGTGATGGGGGTGGGGCAAGTGGGGTGCAGCCCAAGCGAGTTAGCTCAGCACAGTCCTAATGGTGCATCTTGCGTGGGGGAAATAGACAGTGCCATCCAGATTTTCAATGGCAAGCTTCAGTCTATGGTGGTGGGCTTCAACAACAATCTCACTGGGGCTAAGTTCACCTTCATCAATGGCTTCCATATCTTCCAGGACATTGTCCGCCGAGCTCCAGAGTATGGTACGCACTGATCATATATATGTTAGAAGAATCATGTTTGCAAACAATTAAACTTTCTTTTATTTGATATTATGTACTTACAACATGATACTCATTCGCAGGACTAACCAATACCAACTCTGGATGTTGTGGGGTAGGAAGAAACAATGGGCAAATCACATGTTTACCACTCGAGGCACCTTGCTCAAACAGAGATGAATATGTGTTTTGGGATGCTTTCCACCCTACTGAGAAAGTAAATGTACTGGTTGGAAGGAGGGCTTACAGTGCCGAATCTCGGGAAGATGCTTACCCGGTTGATATTCGTCGACTGGCACAGCTCTGATCATGATGAAGTGGTTGTTGTCGATTTGATCAAACTTGTTCTAGCCAATAATGCAAGTTTACGACAGAATATATGTAGCTATTATATATAAGAAGAATTTTGAGATTTTGAACTGTTCAACAAATAAGCTGTTGATTGTCCAATTTAGTGCTATTACATTATTATGCTTGATTGTTTGGTCATTTGCTTCCTTATTTTTCTCGTGGGAACTAAATTGAACATGTCACAAATAAAGGAAGAATATTAAGACCTTAATCTGTCAAGCTGGCTACGGTTATTAGATAGAAAGACAATATTTTAATGCAATCTTAGTTATAATTGCTCAATAAAGAAATGCACTTCATATTGTCAGTAATAGAAAATTATTGAGACATTAGATGGACACCCATCAATCTATGTAATCTAATAGAAACACAGTAAACTAAAAACATGAACTTGATACTACCCCAGGCACAGTGATATAATTGCACTTCAGTTCTGAAGTATCTCCAGAAAGAAGGCAGAAGTGCTTAACATGAATACTAGCAAAAGAGAGACCACATCTGTAAGGATTATTGCAGGTGAAAACGATGTGGAAGCTGAAGATGGAGCTACTTTATCAGAATTAGGAGATGGAGATGGGGCGAGGGGGATAAGTGGTGGAAGGGGGAGGCGAAGGGGATGGAATTGGTTTCCTGATCCCATTACCACAACCCAGAGCTTTTGTCCTGTCCAGCAACTCCCAGGTCGGCCGCTGATGAAGAAAAAAGAACCCTATCGATCAAAGAAGAAGGTCGAGTCCCCATCATCCATCCTCGTGATCGGATTTTGAGTGTTGCATGTCTCATAATCCTCTTTCTTCACTAACAACACCGCAAGACCATTATCCACATTAGAGACATGACATGCATTTATATTACCAAAGAGAACAAGGAGTGAAGATGAATAACCAAACCAGCTCATTAAAAGTTAGCAATAATCCAATAATGACGTTTTTTACGAAAAAGTGAAGTACCCTGTGAATCATTGACGTTGAAACGCATCCTTTCTGCTCTGTGATTATAGTCCTCTCTGGGATCTTGGGTCCAACCATCACTCCCTCCTACGTTAACTCACAAGCATGCACACAAAAGAAGGCAGATGCCATGGTTATAACCAGAACATGAGCCAGAAAGCTCCTGCTGATCGCCATTATCTACTTCAGTACTTGTGTAATCATACAACTAAACTTTCAGAATCACCAAGCTTAAGAATAGAAGAAGAGAGAGTAGTCTGGAATCTGGATAATTAGATAGATGAATGGAAATCGAATAGGGGTGGGGATGAATATATATATGGAAGCGCACAAGTGCAAATTGGCAAATAAGGTAGTGAGTAACGCATCAGCGGTAACATTTCTTTGTTGCTCTGCACCGTCAGTTACAACTTCTGTTTGTCTACCGTTTCCATTGGCCATTGATTTACAAATGTTTTGACAATAGCTTTACTGGCTGTACAGCAGTAAGCCTCTTCCGCAGTATATTGGCCTTTTAAAATCCTCAATAATAATTAATAAAAACCACGATATTCTAATTAACATTTCGTGATGAATATTAATTATATATATTTTTAATTTGTATTAAACATTTTATTTATAATTAACTTTATGGTAGAACGTATAGATCTAGATGGAATCTCCATATTGATCTATAAATAGATCAATATGGATTCTATTCCTATTTATCTGTGTATAATCTATATATGGTATATAGGGGGATATATGTCTATTTTCTTAGAGATAGATTTCATATTTTAAATACTCTAGTCTAAAGGTTCTATAATAAGTACGCTAGGATTGAAATCTTACCAGGTTGAAACTCTTTTTTTCATTAAAAAGAATTTGTCTTTCTTTGTCTATTTAATATTTGTTTATAAAAAAGATAAATAAAATAAGAATTAAGGCATAAAAATCAGAAATAGAATTTTTTTAATTCGATTCAATAAGGAGAAGCTGACTCAATTTAACCAAATATAATTAACCTGCATTGACTAAAGGAAATTAAGTATGGTAACGAGTGAAATATATAAAACTTTAGTTTTGATTCAATTTGGCCAAATCGTGTTTGAGCTTTGTTTTTATATGATACATTGCGGGCGATCCTGTTAACGACAGCGGCGTTTGGGGATGTCCATGGTACAGATTGGCCCAAATTTAGAAGCGAACATTGTTAGACGGGTCGATTTGATATGGTTTGGTCCGGACCAGGTTCCACGGGTCAGATAACACACTGTCTTAGATTAGATGATTCCTACGAGGACTTTAATCCTAATTATTTTTATAAAATTAAGAAATAAATGGTCAAAGCCCTCCCCACGTGGCACCTGACCTCCAAAGTCAACAAGGAACATATATCGTCTCAACAAGGTACGTGCATGCAGCGTTGACTTTTGAAAAAGTGTTTGGATGATTTGTTTGATCTTTTTTTATGGAAAAGTTGCGTGCATGGGAAATTTTGTATGTTCCCATCATAACCACTTCATGGCCTGCAGACCATGCTGATTAAAATTGTTGTTGTTGATGATCCATGCAATTCATTTTCAAACATATTGAAAGATGATTGATTGATGGCTATGCATGTAGGTTGTGGTTGTTCATGAATTGTATGCATCTGTGATAAAGTTTTAGCTAGCGTGATGAATGGTGGGGGTGATTGCTTTCAAGATTCCTTGGATCGACTGTCCTCGGCCGTCTCCGTAGAGCTGCCCTCCTCTGCATCCGAGGATGAAGGCTATGGCGATGGCAGATTGTCGTTTGTCTCAGCCGTGGCCGCTCCCTCCTGCGAATCAAATGTGGGAGATGTCGGTCGTGGCTTCAACCATGGGTTTGGATCGTTTGATGCAGTGGAGATGTATGTGGATGGGCGATTCTCGATCCGTTAGGGTGCGGCGTAGGAAGCTCTTGAAAGGGATGGGGCTCTTTGGCAGCAGGGAGCTGATAAGGCTGAATGGCTCTGAGCTGCATAGGAGAGGGTCAGTAAGAGATGAGGCCTCGGCGGTTGAAAAGGTTGATGTGGGTGGCTTTCAGCATGATCATCCTCAACCGGATCCGACGGTGACTTCCCCTAATGGCAAACTCGTTCGTTCCAAATCAGCTATGGCCGGATTTGAAGGTGGATTAGATCAAGGGAAAATCGAAACTTTGGGCCAGTTTTCGCGCCTACCAGTTGTTCCTCGGAATGCCTCCGCGCCTTCCTGTTCGTATTCTGGTTGTGTTGAGAACCGAGATTCGCAGTTTTTCAAGGGATCCTCCTCTGCTGAGACTGACTACAGGAGCAATCGGGATCAGGCCTTGTCATCACCGCAAGATTTTTGCAAGATCAAGAATCTGGATACTGGCAAGGAATTTGTTGTGAACGAGTTGAAAGAAGACGGGACTTGGGATTACCTCAGTGACATTGACACTGGGGCGCAACTCACAATGGAGGAGTTTGAGAGGTGTGTGGGCTATTCACCCATAGTGAAGGAGCTCATGAGAAGAGAGAATTTTGTCTCTGATGCTATTGACAATGCGGATAAGTTGGAGTCGACTGCTTTAAAATCAAAGAGCCTTCTCTCCAATGCAAAAAAGAAAGCTGCCTGGTTGAAGAATATCAAGGGAGTGGCAAAGTCTGTGTCTGGGCTTATTGGAGATAAAGAAAGAGATAGCAATATGTCTTGTACGAATCGGTCGAACCAGCAGTCTCCATGGACAAGAGTTCGTCAACATGGTAAATCCTACAAGGAACTCACAGGCCTTTACATGAGCCAAGAGATACAGGCACATGAAGGTTGTATTTGGAGCATGAGGTTTAGCCCTGATGGTCGATACCTTGCAAGTGCTGGTGCTGATAAAGTAATTCATATTTGGCAAGTGCTCGAATGTGAGACTATACTTTCTGTACCAGAGGATGCCCACTTAAACTTGTTACGCTCTAGTGCTAGCCATCAATGTGATCGATTTTCTCATATGGAGCATATATCAATCAAGAAAAATAAAAAAGGAAAATTTTCATCATCAAGCAATAAGTGCTCCATTCAAGACTACGTGGTGGTGCCAAAAACCATTTTTCTCTCTCAGAGAAGCCAATGTACTCATTACAAGGCCACTTAGATGATGTCCTGGATCTATCTTGGTCTAAATCCCAGGTCAGTGAATCATTCTGCAACTGATTTAAATCTATTGTTTACGATACTACACTGTTCTATTTTTACCAAGGTGGTTTTTCTATGGCAAGGGTGTGTTACGGCTTCACACATCTTATGTAGAAAGTCATCTAGAAACATGTGCCTCTACAACTGAAGAACTCATTGATCGATAGATTTACCCATGACCAAATGTTCATATTTTCAATAGCTCTCTCCTCACAAAATATTATTTATAACTGATTAGACAAGTAAAAGAATTCTCATGTTTTCAGCGACTACTATCGTCGTCAATGGACAAGACAGTTAGATTGTGGGATCTGGAAAGCAAGACATGTTTAAAATTGTTTGCTCATAATGATTATGGTGAGTCAAACTTAACATTTCACCAATATCTTATCATGATTATTTTACATCAACTTCATGGATTACCACCATCATTTGGTGTTTGTTGTCCTCATCATCAAATTGAACTCTAATCTAGTTTGAAAACATGTAGAAATTTTTTTCCCTAGTAGTCCTTGTGCCCAGTTTTGAACATGGATCAAGTGGATAAAGTATTCTTATCCCTGACCCTCATCATTTAGGGCAGTTGGATTATGATGATGATCACGTTTTTGTTATGCTTTCCAATTTGATGCTTCAGTTTGCTTTGGGTGAACTTCACATTAATTTTGGCTCAAGTCTACAATACTAATATAATTTGATTTTAGATTTTGAGGCCTGTTGATTTTCTAGGGATATTAGGCATTTTAATTCGCAAACATTAATTTATCACCACTTGGCTGTTCTTGTTGAATGTTATTCTTTTTCTGTTGCAAGTATTAAATCTACGGTGACATTACTTGATTAAGATGTTAAGACGCCAGTGGATGCAGCCGGCATTCAGATTTCATTCATTGTCTATGTAGTGCTTCTTATGTTTGCGACTTCAAGGAAATGATTTTAACTATTGAGTTATTTGTTTCTGCTTCAATTGTTTTTCCGGTGCTTTTGTGCAGTAACTTGCATTCAATTTAATCCTGTTGATGAGAGATATTTCATAAGTGGCTCACTTGATGCCAAAGTTCGAATATGGAGTATACCAGACCATAAAGTGGTTGATTGGAGTGATTTCCATGAAATGGTCACTGCAGCGTGCTATACTCCTGATGGCCAGGTTCCTAACTGTCCTCGTGCAAAGGCGTTTATTTTATGATATAACCAAAATGATCTTCGGAAAATGCTTCTATTAGATTAATAGAATGTGAAACACTAGTTGGGCTAAAAGTAGAACATGTATAAAATGCAATGCCTGAGGGGCATCTGGTGATAAAACCATTTAAATCCTCTTACGTCAATAGATGTCATCATGCAGCTTGAACATGGTGAAACTCGTGCAAATTGATTAACTTTGACATCAGGTTTCAAGAACACGTGTCTATGTGTGGACTATAAATGAAGTTTCTAGTGTAATTTAAGAGTAAATGCGGCTTCTCATTCTAAATAATTGTAAGCCAATCAAATGTACAATCATTCCCTATCTGAACGAAATACAATTAACTTGAAGAACATGAATCGTCCATGAAAGTTATTGTTTAATAAAAATGTCTGTTTCTAATGTATTTCTTTGTTATGCAGGGTGCATTAGTTGGTTCCCACAAAGGTACATGCCGATTATATGATACGTCAGGTAGTCCCTTCATTTCTTCCATCTACGTTATACTCTGGTTTTTTATTACATCTGTAAAACCATTTATATCCTGTAAAACTTGATGTTCGTTGTGGAATTTCACAATTTTAAGAATCTTATTTGCACTTGTAAATACTCCTCGGATGACAGATTACACTAGTGTATTTTACTTTTTTCACTGATTCAGGATGCAAGCTCAGTCAGAATGGCCAAATTGACATATATAAGAAGAAGCAGAAAGGCCGTGCAAAAAAGATAACTGAATTTCAGGTACTGTTCTCGTGCATCATTGTGACACATGTATAGAGTCGTTCTTTACGCATTTATTTTTCTGTATTATGTTGACACATTAAACTTTTGGCTAACACAAAATGTAAACCTTCCAACCAGTTCTCTCCATTGAACCCATCAGAAGTGATGATTACATCTGCTGATTCACAAATACGAGTTTTTGAAGGCACAGATCGGATCCAAAAATTTAGAGGTATAACATGGATAAACACTATATATACGTGCATTTGTTGTAGACCTGGATATAGCCATTCTTGAAACTTTGCTTCTCATGGTTTCTCTCAATAGGGTTCCAGAACACTAGTAGCCAAATAGCGGCATCATTCACTCCAGATGGAAAATTTGTTGCTTGTGCCAGTGAGGACTCACAAGTTTATGTTTGGAAGCACGATGATTTGCAGACAGTGAGTACCGATATTGTAAGTGGAAATAGTGGAAAATCAAAAGATCATGGGACCACTAGGTGGCATGAACATTTTCTTTGCAGAGATGTATCAGTTGCAATTCCATGGCCAGGGGTTGTCAAGTATGAATCGCCATACTTTGCCATGAGATCTAGGATGTACAAAAACCAGTCTGTCTCATCAAGACAGTCTAGCAATCAGCAGCCAGCCACTCTAGAAGATGCATTTACAAGTAGTAGGTGCTATCTCCCACCTCTTCCCGAAAATGATACAGATCAACTTACCAACATCCCTGAGGACTTTGCGAACTTGTCATCGTGCGTGAATTTCGACGTCAGTAAAAACATGTCTTTTGATTCAACAATGTCTTCAAGATTTGATGGCTTCTCCAATGATGCACCAAAAGAATCTCTTTCATCATCATCGTCGTCATTATTATCTTTGAGGTGGTTGTTTGACGGAAACCATACATCCAGTAGTTCTACTAATACTTCGACAGCATGGGGTCTTATGCTTGTGACAGCAGGACTTGGAGGGGAGATTAGGATATAACACAATTTTGGTCTTCCCCTCCGGCTACAAAACCAGTCCTTTTCTCTGTTCGGAGGTTTGCGTCAGGAAGCGCTTGCAACATAAAAAAATAAAAGAACTTGTCACTACACTTGCTCTTGGATGGGGTTGGTAACTTCCCAACTGCATTACATGATTCTTTTACCTGGCTTAACTAGGATAAGGTGTAACTAGTGATGGTCAAAATGAAACACTTCTCGCCTGTTTTCTACCAGCTGCCTTGCTCACTAAAATACTTTGTGTAGTATGTATATGTATGTAAACAACAACCTGTATACAAAGGAGATGATAGATCAGGAATTAAATGAACGATAGCAAATGGATCTAATAGCCCGAGCAAGACAATGGGCGTATTTACTAGTTGCAGCTTGATACGTATGTTCAGTTATCCTGTATATGTATTTAAACTCTGGCAAAACTATAGTCTTTGGATTCGAGCAATGAAATAGAAATGTTGCTTGTCTTCTCCCCTTGCTTCCTCCTCCTGCCCAGATTCCCAATCTCAGCACTTGTCTCTATTCTACCCCTTGTTCGTCATGTTTTACTCCTTTCCTTGTATGTTTCGTATCATTGCCGAAGTTTGCTTCCTAAAACTACTAAACATATGTTATTTTGCTCTTGAACTTCTTCGCTCAGGCTTCTATCCATTATTGCTTGTAAATAAATAAGATGATTAGTAGTGTTATTATTGTGAGTTAAGATGACTCTTAGTGTTATTATTGTGAAGAATTACTAACTCCTATATCTAACTAGAGATCCTTGTCACTGTGTAGTGCATAACTGACTTGTGTGTTGATGAAGCCAAGTAGTCATTTTGGATTGAATCCCACGAATCTATTTTTACAGTTACCACAATTGAACAGGAGCGAGTTAATTGGATCAACAACTTCAATCATCCTATAATTGCGGACAAGTAAACTGTTATACACATAATAAGACTGTCAATGGGAGCTTTTATATAGAACCGAAAATGGTGACACTTGAAAGAGAGGGAGCGGGTGGAGAGGGTGGGTACACATACACACCACCAAGCCAGCGAAGCCACGTGCATTTGGAGGGGTATCTCACGTCTGCTCTCCCCTCCCTATTAATCAACTTAATTTCATTTAATTTAAATGATTAAATGGTATTTGTATTTTGTTTCCAAATAGCTGTTTTCTCTTCAATTAAAGTGAATAATATTTTTATTATGGCTTAGTTTGATGTGGGGTCCAACAGTGACGTCAGCCACCTGGAATGAGAGGCAGTGCCAGCTCCCCTTCCCCACCTGTTTCCTTCTATTTACGGTTTTGACACGACAATTATTTGTTTCAAAGGTTTGCTCCAAAAAGAGAGATTCCAAAGGCTTGGGTTTGCTTCGATTACCCCAGCCGGGAAGACGGAACTGTCCTCACCTTTCGGTGGACTTCAAATTTGCTCATATGCTTTCAGTATTTTTTTGTTTTAAAAATAGCTCCACCTTATGCATAAATTACATATTAAGTACAATTATCCTTGAGTTATGTTGTGGTGGTCAAATAAAACATTAATAATATTTTATGGATTTTTTATATTTAGACAAAATTAAAAAAATTCACTTAGGCACATAACACCCACTCAATTAAAATTCAATATGTCATGCTCTTAATTAATTAGGTCTCTCGTGAGGATAGATATATACACATTTATAGACAAAGACATAAATAAATCAATTTTTTTATTAAAACATATAACTACATACTCTTAACTTGTTACATGTATGTTATGAAATGTACAAAATATCAATCATGCCAAACAATATTCATAAATATTAATCGATTAAGAATTTTTTTGGAAGGTGAAAGCGATTAATTAAGCATGGAGGCAGAATGGTTATTTGCATGGAAGCGTGGGTGCTATTTGTAGCGCCCGCCATTCTTCTTCTGCATCCTTCCACTTGACCACCTCCCCTCCATCCCTCCCTCCCTCTTCTAATACAAAGCGATGTTTTGCATATCCCCATTGATCTACAACCAAGAGTGAAAAGCTCCATAGCCCCAGATAACATTTCCGCTCTTCGGTCCTCCTACTATTGCTTGTATTAAACGTACATCACTTCCGAACATTTTTTGTTTTTCCTTAGCTAGCACCCCATAAATTCTACAAGTTTTAGCTTATAGAGATGAAGTGGCTTTTGTTTTTTTCAGTCTTGACGTTTTGGGTTTGTGCAGATCAGCTGCTAGATTGAGGAGTAGGATCAGGAGAGATCATGGGGTACTGGAAGTCCAAGGTTCTCCCCAAGATTAAGAAGGTGTTCGAGAAAAACGGTTCGGCAAAGAAGGCAGGTGCTGCGGAGGCATGCAAGAGTTTCGACGAATCAAAGGTACTGAAAGAACTAGATGATTAGATGATTTAAACCTCTTATATATCATGTTTTTTTTTGCCATTATAAGTGATGCATATAGTGGATCTTCATGGGCGATAATTTTGTGATATTTTGATACTCTTATTCTAGGAGGCGATGGCCAAGGAGTTTGAAGACAAGAAGGGTGAACTTCAAGCAAAAGTTCTTGAAGTATATGAGGCTTCATCAACTGAAGTCAAGGTACTTAATCAACCTGATCGCGATCTCGATCTAAAAGTGATCATCAGTTCATTTTTTTATTATTTATTTTTCAACACAGGCAGTCGTGAAGGATCGTAAAGATGGTGGATTGAAGAAGAACGCAGCAGCTGTTCAATCATTTCTCGACGAGTTAACAAAAATCGGTAACAAAACAAAACAATATTCATCTTTAGAAATCCACGGGCTTTGTTTATTAATAGTTTCCCAACATATAGATAGTTAATGTATAGGTGAATAACACGAGCAATATTTGATCAACCGAGTGCAGATTTCCCAGGATGCAAACAAGTGAGTGAAGCATCAAACAAGTTTGGTCCGACTCTGGTGTCTGGCCCTGTGTTCTTTGTGTTTGAGAAGGTGTCCACCTTCATAGTCACCGAAGAGGTGAAGGAAAAGGGAACCACCACAACTACTACAGAGGAAGTTGTGGAGAACAAGGAGAAGGAGATTGCGGTGGAAGAGAAGAAAGATGAGGAAGTAAAGAAGGAGGAAGTAGTTGAAGAAGTGGAGAAGAAATCTGAACCATCCGAACCAACTGGTCCCAGCTCAGAGCCTCCAAAGGCAGTTGAAGAGGAAGCTGCTCCTCCAAAGGCGCCGTAGCCATTAGGAGGAGGAGGAGAAATTTGATCTCCGATACGCATATTCACCTTCCCTGTGTAAAACGCAAGATCATGATCTCTTCTTTTGATCTCTCTTCCCTCCCCTTACATGTTTATCACTTGATTTGTTACCCTTTCAGCTTCTTTCAATATCATTTCACTTTTTAAGTACTCTGGTTGTATTCTGGTGTGATTTACATTTTTTTGTTTTTGTTTTTTCTTTCTGGGAGCGGGGAGATAGGTTTTCAAGCAAAAGATCAAAATCTCTGTATTTGGACCGTCTCATATGTTCATTTTTTTATATTATATTTTATTTTTATATCAGTTCCACTTTTGTTTGTTCGAATTTGTTGATGTAATGACCTGCATTATTGCTATCAATATATTATTATAATTCTACCATTCATGCATTAGGCGATCTCTACTTGGAATTTACATTCGTATGATATATATATATATATATATATATATATATATGATGTTCTTGCCACCCGTACACTTGATCGGTTGTTCATAAAAGCTAGATATATATATTAAGATGTGTTAGGGTGTTGGGCTCTCCCCCTAAAAGAAATTTGAAATCGGTATTATAAGTCTCTCTTAATTCAATATTTAATTTTAACAATCTCCTTCAAAACTAATGCAAGACTAATCTAATAATTATTTCCCTCGCACATCAAACCATTCGAATCATTTTCCCCTCACATAAGCCCGAGTGAAAAAAAGTTTTCTATTATTCTCAAATTGCCTTGATGTGAAATGGTATGTACACAATACTTAAAATCTCGTACTGAGAGGTTCAAATTCTTTTCAATGCATAATATTGAAAATGTTCAAGAAATTCAATAATAGATCTTGAATCTAATTGATATTGATGTATCAAGCCTCTTCGGAGGGGAAGTCTTTCAGCGATGTTGAAATAGGTTTGACAATGGATTAATGTTAGAGTAATTCCAAGAAAAATCAATTTGGACTAGTTGATTTACCACAAGACTAACCGTAGTTCCATAAGAGTTTAATATAAACTAACTTATTTTTACGCAAGGGCTGCCCTATCTAATTTTTGGTCATCGAGTTACGTTTTAAACTCAAATTTGAACTAACTAATTTATCATGAGGCTAATCGGGGCCATAATTTAGACTAGCTAATTTACCATGAGGCTAATTATAGTTTCAAAAGACTTTAATTTGGACCATGAGATTAACGAGGGCTCTGATATTATTGTTATGCCTTTTAGGCTTTCAAAAAAAGATTTATAACAAGTATTAATGTCTTTTTTTAATCCAAAAATTATAAAACTTTTTCTATAAATCCATATACAAACCACCAATCTCTCTTAAAATTGATGTGGGATTAACCCAACACATTATTAACAGTGGGTAAATTAATTTCAATGGTGTATGTTTGTGGGGTTTGAAAGGAATGAGTATCAATACGGACAAAGACTAATATTATTGTGTTTATATATTATAAGAAAATGCGTGCATGTTACAGTTAGACGTGCGATGTGGAACCTGCGTCAGTCCCCATAGAATTGAGCTTCTGCCCAGCACGCAACATTTTTCGGTGGAAGCTAAGAGGAAGATTGAATCAACGAAAGAAAATATATATATATATATATATATATAGGATATATGAAAAGAGCAATGTATCAACTCATCATCGTCACCCTGAATGAAAATGAAATAAAAGTATTAATTAGACAGAGACATGAGATGAGAGTGGAAGATTGGGCAGACGAAGCTGGCAAAATTTTGTTCGGGCCCGGAGGAATTATTGAGGAGAGGAGGTGAGGGATGAAGAACATGTGCCCCCTTCCCCATCGACTTCCATGCCAACTCATTTTGCTTGGACAATCTTGTTTTCTTTGTTCACCACAAATTTAGTATATCTCTGGTTGGGATTTAGGTCCTTGTCCGGGACCCTAATGGTTCGAATATCGTAAGTAAATAAAATGTATTTGATGGTGAGTGGTGACAATTCAACACTTAATACTTAGCCGTAGTATATTGCTTCCAATTTCTAAATTTCACTATTATTATTATTATTAGTAAGTTTTCCATGATGACATCTCAACTAAAAACTCATCTATTTCGCAACATTCCTTGCGCAAAAAACTTCTTTTATAAAAAAAATTCTACCTAATCAAATTCTTTTCAAACATTTGGACCCGCCCATATTATGGTTCTTAATTAGACTAATTAATTAATTGTGGAATTCATTGACTGCATCACCTGTTTTGAGCCATCACAGGCTACAAATTGAGCAGATTTCGCTAAACCAATGGACGGACAGACCAATTATAACCAGCTGACGATAGAAGAGGTACGCCATGGCCCTGGGCTGATCTTATAAAACGCAGGGTGTCAAGCTAATGAGAGTAAGGCATCGGTTTCTTTCATTCGAAGAACATTTAATTTAAGACAAGTGGCATAATTAGAATAATTTTTTTTCAAAGCATAAATTAGAATAAATTTCAAAGACACGTTGCAAAACATGTGGTATGGCTTCCGCACAAATCTTACAGATGTTAAAATAGCCTAGTCACGCATTATAGGAAAGAGCTGTGTCTTAGTTGTTCCTCAGTCTGGGAGTGTTTTCTTGTCTGTGTGTGTCTTAAGTGTCTTGCAACAACTTAGGCTCATGCCAAGGTCTCAGATCCAATCCGTTCCAAAGCTCCCAAGCAAGTATATATGCTTGGAAAATATCCCCACAAGTGGTAGAAATCAGGTGGGAGATGCTGCAAGTCCAATTAAGTAAGAAACGGGGCCATTCAGGACTCTCAAATGAATCCAACTTGGATGAAATTGGCAATGGCCATAACTCGAGACTTTTTACACTTGGGAAGATTTCTCCATTGACATCAATTTCACTTTCCAGTTTCATCAACGACATAATTTGGAGCAACGGCCAAAATCCTTTTTTCGGCAGCTAATAACTCCCTCCCATCCTCTTCAATTGAAGAGCTTCCATCATCAATTACAATTAAATGCCCTTCCCTCTTGATCAACTGCAGCAGCACAAATCACTTCATGTTAGGTGTACTGAAATCTCTCATTCTTTGAACTGATCCCACCATTTTTCACGCTGTTACTGCTATTAATTTTTAGACGTGTTTACCTCTATAATGGCTCTGGGGCACCTCACTTCCTGAATCATCTCTTCCTGGCTAGAGTAGGCGCTGCTCGACGTACCAAAGGATCAAATCTTTCTGTCTCACTCCAGCAGGCCCACTGCCTAAAAAATGATTGATGTACCTCAGAAAAGTCATTCGTTATCTTGGGGAAACAATTCAAAATTTAAAGCTTTATTGGGAGGGGCAAAACATTATTACCGTCTAGCATGACAACCTCCTCATGTTGTCTGAGACGCATAACAAGAGCTTGAGTAACCTTCTGAAAGTGCTCCTCAGTTATAAAGAATTTTTTCTTGGTTTTGCTACCAGATCCCGTCTCAGCATCTGCCATCACAGCTACGTGTTATATGCAAATAAAGAATTTCAAATCACTCAGCCACCGATCTACTCAGCTTCACTGCTCACCTGCTGCTTCTGAATTTGGATTCGGAGTACTGGTACTTGGTTGGGCATTAGGATCATCGGCACCTTCTTTCTCTCCATCATCGTCTAGAAAATCAGAAAGATCAATCTCAGTCGATTCAACACTGCATCTCAGGAACAAAAGGAAAAATTGAAAGATAGAGATTGATCAACCATAATGATCAAAGTTAAACGGGCCACAAAAAGATTTCCTTGCCTGATAACTGAAGTTTTACAGTCTCACGGCCATTCTCACATGAGCAGGATGCACCTGTAAAAATATAGATGTCATTAAATAACATGCCAAGCGTGTCCAGTCAGTCATCCTTTCCTAAAACAGTTTGACCTTTCAGACACATTTTGCTAAAAGGATTTTGCGCTAACTCCTTTTACAAGTAGGTCCTGTGAGTCCTATAGTAACACACACACAACAGACAGGAAGAAAGGAATCAATAGGTGATGTGTCTAAGGTGGGAAATTGTGTATGGTAATCAGTTATCATTTTCCTAAATGCTTAAAAAAATTAACAGAGGCTAACAAACAACTTGGCCATAAGATAGAAAATTCACAATCACTAAGCTTAATTCCATGAAGGAAAGTAACGGAAACAAACCCCAAAACTCTTGCTTGTAGACAAAACATTATGAAAGATAAGTCTTCCATTAAAAAAGAAGAACGGACAGTTAAAAATAAAAGTAAATCTGCAATTTCTCACACAAGAAACCAGTAAATATGGTACATACAAGTAGCTTAGTCCATAAAATTGTTACCTGGTCTTCCAAATGGCATCGAGCAATTGCTTCCGCTAATCTGATTAGTGCCTCCAGTTGTCTAACTGTCATTCTATACATAACTTTACTTACTGGAGCTGCATCTCCTCGGCGAAGAGCAACATAAGACTCAGCCAAAATCTTTTTAGCTTCTGAACTAAGCTGCACACATCACATCCAATGTTTTAACTATAGATATCAAAAGATCTATGGCACAATAAACTCACTCAACTCAGGGTACCGAACAAACCCTAGGTTTCAAAGTTTTGGCATGAGCAATATATCGTTTCAACTGTACATTTGGTGAAGGCTGGAGAAAGTGCTTCTTCATGCTTTTGGTGAACCCTAACAATCTGGTGAGCTATGTGATAGTCTGTTAAATCATCCGGTTCATCGATCATGACATATACAAGATCAAACCTCGATAAAATAGCAGGAGGGAGGGCCACATTGTACTAAAACAGAAATAGACATCAAACCAGATGGCATACACTACAAGAAAATGATAAAGTGAAAGTATGACCAAATTGGGAATGTAAAGAACGCAAATGTGCCAGGAAACTAACAGTAAACTTAACAAAGATTGGTACATTATGATTTAAGCGTGCCTCATCACCAATTGCAACAGTAAAGCAATGTTTCTTGAAGATATGTTGAAAAGTTGTCAGCTTACTGTTCTTCAACTTGCAAACAAGTTTCCAAAAAAAAGCAAATGACCAATTATTTACTTTGTAATACAATGGATGAGAATACATGTATTTTAGTAATAGATGGCCATGCAGAACATTACAGCTATTCCAAGGCACTGTGCAAACTATGAATACAAAAATCTACATAAAATCCTGCTTTCAAAGCCAAAAGGTAGACGAAATTGTCAGACTAGAAATCTACCTTAAGTGGCTTTGATTTGTCATAACGACCCCCAGTTGGATTGGCTGCCGCCAGAATCAAGGCTCTAGCATTAAGAGTGGCTTGTATACCCGCCTTTGTTATGCTTATGGTTTGCTGTTCCATGGCCTAATGAATGGCAACCTAAATTCCATCATATCATACAATTAGAGCTCTTTAATTGACATGGTAAATAAAGACGCTGGTAGATATAAAAACCTGATCCCTAACATCCATCTTATCAAATTCGTCGATGTAACAAATGCCATTGTCAGCCAGCATCAAAGCACCAGCCTGAAAATGACAGTTTGTGAAGTTAAGAGCATATTAAACATTTTTTATGGCGAGGCAAGCCGGACATAAGTAAGATGCATTGTCAGCTGTGTAAAGAGGAAACAATAGAATTTTTATTGTCATCCTTTGTTCCATAATGAGAGAATTTTACACTGATAGAAGATCCTAAGTGCTCATGGAGCTAGTGATAACAAAAAATGGACAGTTATTATCAGCTAAGTTACCTCAATGGAATAA
>JAURVB010009056.1:0-11185 GCA_033002965.1 Piper betle
TGTGCCAATAGGGTGTGTAAGTTTTATGATCCCACAATAAGGTCATTCTTTGAGACGAGAAATGCCCAGTTTTTGAGGATGTTGGTTTGGAAGGGGAAATGAGGTTAGAGACTTTGTCTTTGAAGAAGAATCTGATTCTCTTCCCATAATTGTTCTTGATAAAAATCAGGATCAGGATCATATTTCTGATGTAATTCAAGAAACAGTACCAGAATTACAAGACTTTGTCGAGAATCTCCCTACTCAAGTTATACCTGAAGGACAAACTCAACAACCTCGAGAGCAAATGCCATTGAGGAGATCCACAAGAGAAAGGAGAAAAATAATTTCAGATGATTATATTATCTTTCTCCAAGAACATGAGGATAACAATGAAATGGTTAATGATGATCCAATCAGTTTTCATCAGGTCATGAAGAGTTCTAATTCTCAAAAGTGGATTGATGCCATGAATGAAGAGATGAAGTCCATGAAAACTAATGACGTTTGGGATCTTGTCTTATTGCCTGAAGGTGCGAAACCCATTGGTTGCAAATGGATATTTAAAACCAAGAGGGATTCGAAGGGTAATATAGAAAGATATAAGGCTCGTCTTGTTGCAAAGGGTTTTACTCAAAAGGAAGGCATTGATTATAATGAGACTTTCTCTCCAGTTTCATCGAAAGACTCGTTCAGAATAATTATGGCATTAGTGGCACATTTTGATCTTGAGTTACATCAGATGGATGTAAAGACTGCGTTTCTAAATGGTGACATTGATGAAACAATTTATATGGTGCAACCAGAAAACTTTGTATTAGGAGATTCAAAGAAGATGGTTTGCAAATTAAAGAAATCCATCTATGGACTTAAGCAGGCTTCTCGTCAATGGTATCACAAATTTCATCAAGTGATTCTCTCATTTGGTTTTGAGATGAATGTGATTGATGATTGTATATACCATAAGTTTAGTGGGAGTAAGTATATTTTCCTGGTTTTATATGTTGATGATATATTACTTGCCAGTAATAATATAGATTTTTGCACGAAACCAAGAATCTTTTGTCAAAGAAATTTGAAATGAAAGATCTTGGTAATGCATCTTTTGTATTAGGAATTCAAATACATCGGAATCGCGATCGATGTATACTTGGATTATCACAAAAGACATATATAGAAAATGTGCTTAAAAGATTTGGCATGCAAAATTGTAAACCAGGAGATACCCCTGTTTCTAAAGGAGACAAATTCAGTCTCAATCAATGCCCCAAAAATGATATAGAAGAAAAGGAAATGCAAAAGATTCCCTATGCTTCAGTAGTGGGAAGTCTTATGTATGCTCAAGTATGTACGCGTCCAGATATTGCGTATATTGTTGGAATGTTGGGCAGATATCTAAGTAATCCAGGGTTGGATCACTGGATAGCAGCCAAAAGGGTCATGAGGTATCTTCAGAAAACAAAACATTACATGCTCACATATCGGAAATCAGATCAACTGGAGATCACTAGGATATTCTGATTCCGATTTTGCTAGATGTCAAGATAGTCATCGATCCACTTCTGGCTATGTCTATCTACTTGCTGGCGGAGCTATTTCTTGGAAAAGTGCTAAGCAGACACTCATAATGTAACACCCCAAATCCGGTTCACGCTCGTGAACCGAACCGGCATGTTACAGGCCCCGGTTAGGTCGGCTAACCCGAACCTAACTCATGCGGATCCAATCTCGGCGTCTTAAGATGAAGATACGACTTGCCATGCATGGATAAATTCATAAAACCCTAACATGATACTACATGGATGACATGCAATCTAAAGTTCACACCAACACAATTACAATCAAAATTAATAAAAATTCTAAAATAAAAGGGACAGAATTTCCCCTAAAAATGCAATTAGGGGCCACCCTGTCAAAATATACATATAAAACATATATGTAACTAACTATCAAACAATTTCATTCACACAGAATCTAATCTACTATACTCATCATTCTGAAGCTTGGGTTCTCAACCCATCACACTTTTGCTGCGCTACTCTGATCATTTCATTTCATCTCATTATCATGTCTCAATGCATTTACTCATAGCATGTTCATAAAATAATCATCATAATAACACAAACATTAAACATTCAATCACCCAATGTGTGTGTGCAGAAGACCTTATTGCTCCTCCGTCCTGGCCGGCTCATCCATCTCGTGCTTATCACCTACATATATATAAGAAAAACGTCAGTAACAAGCGTTACTGGTCCGGAAAATAAAATAACTATAACAAACTGGCTATGAGAGCAAACTCTCATCTGAAAGAAAACCATATACTTCCTCAAGAACACTCTGAAGGGCACTACTGAGGAGCCACTGGGCTGCAGACCCGGTAGCATCCCGAACTTACTGCTGCTGGTACTGTGCTACTCTCAGCACTTCTTTTTCAGTACTTCTCGTGAAACTTTATCCTAAGCCCTCTCCTTACCTCCATATTTCTCCTGGCCTTGAGCACGAAGGCCGAGTACTCTCAGGCAGTCGCCTTTAGTACCCTTTGAACCACAAGTCCGGACATGCGCTGTACTAAACAGTACCCGTAAACCTCCACGTTCTCCGGGTGTGAGGAACTCAAACGCGGAGTTGTCAGGATCCCTCGGGAATGGAACAGTCCGCTGGCACTAATCCAGAGCCCGCTTTGACTGTCACGGCATCCTCTGCATGGTACGTGCAGTCGGTTTCTCCATCTCTCGTCTCACTGAAAACTCGATAAAACTATATATATAGGCCTGGGAAGGGATTCATATAATAGGCCCGAAGGCAACTTGTGGTGGATCTTGTTTTCGAAATCATCCTCGAGGGATCTCATCCTCGAGGGGTTATTAATCCGGAAATATTCGATTAAATGGCCCGAGTTAAGTGGGATCCGATAAAACGCCACTTAACCCGCCCTGCAATAATAAAATAAACATACAATGGAAGAGCGTAAAACAAGACGAGTCCTAAACGGACCTGGTAGAAGCTCCAAGCGTGTCATCGCGCCTAGGCGGCGAGCTCCTATTCCGTACCTACATATCAAAACTAAATACTAACGCCCGCTAACTAAATGATGCATCAAACTCAATAACATCACAATCACAATGCAAGCATCCATCAACATAACAATCAGAAAATCATAAAAATTAATTAATCCTAGCTCATCCTATTCATACTAATTTTTATTACGTGTCTGTAACTTATGTTGTGGTCACTTATCGTGCTCTGACTTGATCTACTTCATTAGGTCGCTTACTCTTCACTCACACTTAATCTCATCATGCAACTCATCGTTTCATCCATCATTAAACATTAATCACATCACTAATCATAAATATGAAAATAATTCTACTCATCCTATTCCTACCAATTTTATTGTATTTTTCCTAAGTTACATTACTCGATTATCATGCTCAATTTACTTACTTCATTAAATCACTTAACCTCCATTCACTATCAATCACATCATAAATCCTAGCATGCTGTGCTAACAATCATTATCAACTTTAAATAATCAAATCGGAGGTAATTATACCTCACGTCGTCGGCAATCGGCGACGGTTAGGGTTCCGTCGCGCGCCTCGAAGCTCGAATTCGGCGCTCCTCGGCGTCCGAAGCTCGATCGGGCTCCACCGGGTGAGCCCCGCGGAAGATCCGGTGAATTCCGGCGAATTCCAGAAATTCCGATTTCCGGCGGTTTCCCGGCAGTTGCGGGCGGTTTTCCGGCGACTTCCGGTGGTTTTCCGGCGACTATTGCCGGTGGTATCTACTAGCTGGATAGGGGTCATGTAGGGTACCCTCGGAACCGGCTCGGCGAGCCTGACTCCTCTACGAGGTCGACGCGGCCAACGGAGGTGGTGGCTCGCCGGAAAATGACTAAAACAGGGCCGCGGCGTTGGGTCGCTAGATCCGGCCGGCCACGGCGGCGATGGCCTCCGTTCCGGTCGGGGAAGGTCGCTGGGTGGTCGGTGGTGCTGAGGCGACCACTGGATGACGGCTGCGACGGTCGCCGGCGGCAGAATCCGCGACGCGACCAAACGCAGCCGCGGCGCTAGGCGTGGCGATTCCGGCGTCGCGGCGGCCCGATGGTGGCCGGGCCTGGTCGGGGCGGCGCGGCGACGTCGTGGCCGAGCTGGGCGGCGTCGGTCGGCGGCCAGGCGGCGTCGGCGGTGGCGGCGGTGGCGCGCGAACAGGGGCGGCGCGCGGCAAGGTTTTGGGGAAGAAAGGTCGGGGAAGAGGAAGAAAAGGGCTGGTGGCAATTTCGTAAATAATACTTGACTCGTCTCCGGCTCGAGTCAAGTATAATAACTAAGTCGTATTAAATCCTAAAAAAATTCATAAAAATCGGGAAAAATCCCGTAAAATCAAACAACACCACAAAAATTATAATGATATGCTCTATGAACTATCAACCCACCCAGACTGCCCGAACGCGTCCTAACGCGGTAATCGGCCTAATACTAATTCTACGATCCACTATATATAAAAATAATAATAAAAATGACTGGCATACTCTCATATATCTGATAACTCATTCTGTTCTGCTGTGTTCATGACGTTATCATCATATACTTGGGTACGCATGACCCTCATAGCTCATACACGCGACTGGCATCGGCTCGGTACACGTGTCCTGAAACTGACTCAACTCGAAAAAATAACGGTCGACCCGACCGGTTCTGAATATAAAACCCTGACTCGAATCGTGGGTTTTACACATAACTTCTTCCACTATGGCAGCCGAATTCATAGCTTATTATGAGGCATCCAATCAGGGAATATGGTTGCGGAATTTTGTCACAGGGTTGCATATTGTTGATAATATTGAAAGACTACTTAAGATATTTTGTGACAATCAGTCTGCAGTGTCATATTCAAATAACAACAGGAGCTCATCTAAATCAAAACATATAGAGATCAAGTTTCTTGTTGTGAAAGAAAGAGTTCAGAGTGGTAAAGTATCAATAGAACATATTGGAACAAACTCCATGGTTGCGGATCCGCTTACTAAAGGATTACTACCCAAGGTCTTTCATGAGCATGTTGCTCAGATGGGTATTGTATCATTTGATGATATGTTACTTTAGTGGGAGTTTGTATTGAACTGCAGTATTTTGGTTTAAGGTTCACTCTGTTTTGGTATTTTGGTGATCTCATAAGGTTGGACCAGTTGAAAATAGGCATGTTCAGATCAAATTACATGTAATTTTCATGCTACACATCCATACTTGATCTATGTCATTTGATTATGTTGGTGTATGTGACCATGGAAGGTTTAGTTACGCTCAATGTGACGAAAATCGCCTTGATCCTATATTGACATTGATTAATGGACGAGATTGTTATTTTGGTATAATGACATATGTTTGGAGCTCATAAAGTTATACAATTATTTTGTGTATATATTAAGTCCAAGTGGGAGATTGTTGGAAATTGGACATAAATATATACATGAATCAGGAATTGTATCATATGTTATTATATAAGGTTGGCTAAATTAAATTGATCTACTAAAGTTAAGGGTTATGAGCCATAAATTAAAGTGTGGAATTTAATGAGAAAAGTGTGGAATTCAATGTGTAGATACCTTTTCATAAATTCTCTTTCGTAATGGGTGGAATTGAATTTATGAAACTAAGGCTATAAATAAGGAGGTTATGGTCCCTGAATTCATATCTGGTTTTCGTTCTGGTATCCCATTGTCCAGAACTTTGGTTTAGAAAACTAGTCTTGGATTTGGAAGATCCATAACTGAGAATTCAGGTTTTGAAAACTCTTCCTGGATTCAGACTTTAGTTTCTTTATGGCTTCAGGTACACTTCCGCTATTTTATTTTATTTATCTAGTTTAATTTCTCTTGATGATTTGATATGAAGTCGATCCAAGTTTATACAGTTTATTTATAACTCTTTGATCAAACAGCCCAAGCACGTGAGTTCTCCAGCAGCTACTGCCATAGCCCTATACTTAGCCTTGGTGCTAGACTTTGATACCGTAGGCTGTTCCTTAGCAGACCATGAATGCAGTTAGTGCCCACATATGTGTAAAAATCTATTGTTGACCTTCTTGTAGTGGGATAACCTGCCTAATCTAAATGTGAAAAGGCTATCAATTAAAAATAAGGATGAGCTAAGATAAAATGACAGTCAACGTTCCTTTTAGTATCACAAGATGCGTTTGACTTGCATGAAGTGAAACTCAGTTGGATGCAGCATGTGTTAGAAAACATAATTCACTGAAAACGTAATACCGGGTCTTGTGAAGACCAAATACTCTAGAGATCCAACTAGACTTCTGTACAAAGTAGGATCCTTAAAGATAGGAGAAGAATCAGGAATTTGTAGTTTCGAAGCCATTGGAGTGGACAATGGTTTGCAGTCCACAAGGTTTGCTTTCAGTGAAACCTTCATTGCATATCTTGATTGCGGAAGAAAAATTTTGGAGTTTATGGTGTCCACTTGAATTCCTAGGAAATAGTGAACCTAGGCCTTTGATTGCGAATTCCTTTTTGAGCTGCATCAGAAAGTCATCATGCAAAACAGATTGATTTCCGGTCACTAACATGTCATCAACATACAAGAGAAACACCACCAAATCTTCATTTTTGTGAGGGATCAGCTGTACTGAAGTGATACCCTTGAGAAAATAAAAAAGTACTAAACCTGTCAAACCAAGCATGAGGTGCTTTTTTAAGGCCATAAAGTGCTTTATTGAGTCGACAAATAGGTTTGGGTGATTTGGCACTCTTGAACCCGTGTGGCTGACTAACATAAACTTTTTCTTGATGTGCACCATGGAGAAATGCATTTTTGACGTCCATTTGATGGACATTCCAATGTTTTCCAGTTCTTAAAGATAATATAAATCTAACTTGGTGATTAAATCCCCGAGCTACAAGCCTAGCTTTTAACCTTTCACCCGAATTGTCTGCTTTGTACTGTTACCTTAAACTCCTACTTGGTTCCTTTGACATTCATGTCAGGAGTTCTGTCAACCAAGTCCCAAGTATGATTCTCATCGAGAGCAGCTAATTCCTCTTGCATATCTTTAAGCCAGCCTGAATGACCTAGAGCCTGTTTAACTGTGAAAGGTTCAGTGACCTCAAGAACAGAACTGTTAAGCGCATACTTCGGGTTTGGCATCACAATTCCTAGTTTAGATCGTGTAACCATTGGGTGAGCAACAGGAGCTACAACAGTATTCTCACTCTACTTGGGCATGAAGAAGTAGCCTCTAAAACGTCTGATTCAGTAGTAGCAGGAGATGATGGAGCTGGAGCACTGTGAATAGGACTAGATGTGTTTTGGACTAAGCAGTGTTTGCTTTCAAAGGTTTCAGTACTACTAGGCTGCTTAGTGACCACTACGGGAGAGAACTCTAAATAAGTCATGAACTGAGATCCAGTTGATGGAAGACACACAACTTTCTTTCAGCGAAATGAAAACCCATTTCATCAAAGACAACATGTCTTGACAAATAATATTTCTTGCTTGGAATGTAATAACATACGTATCCCCTGTACGCGGGTTTATAGCATAGAAACACACATTGTAGTGAACGTGGCTGAAATTTATTTGATGTATAAGGATGAAGACAAGGAAAGCAACTGCAATCCAAAGTCCTTAAACTAGAATAATCAGGAGTGTTGCCAAACAAAAGGAAATAAGGTGAGACAGAATCTAGAAACACTGAAGATGATTGTCTATTTAGTACATGGACAGCTGATTGAAAACTTTCAACACAAAATTCATTTGGTACTTTGCTATGGAACACTTGTGCTAAACCTATCTCAACAATGCTCCCATGTCTTCTTTTGACCAAACCATTTTGAGCAGAAGTATATGGGAAACTAATCTGATGGATGATTCCATTATCAGCAAGATGTTCTTGAAATTTTAGTCCCATAAATTCTCTCTCACCATCGGTTTGTAGGCACTTAATTTTTGCGGAGAACTGTCTATTAAGCAGTTTTTGAAAATACTAAAGAACAGAATAAAAACTTGATTTGTTATATAAAAGATAGAACCATGTAAAGTGAGAGTAGTCACCAACAAAAGTGATATAGTATCGGAAGTTTACAGTAGAGACCACAGTAGCTGGACCCCAAAGGTCGCAGTGAATCTTATTGAAAAGAGAATCAACACTAGTAACTTCATTATTAAAGGTAAAGTTGTTACCTTAGCTAACTGATAACACTTACAAAAGCGAGAATTTGAGACTTTCGAAGAAATCTCAATCTGTTCGAGCTTCTTCAAAATGTTCACAACATCAGATGCATGGTGTCCTAGCCGATGGTGCCACAAAAAGTCCGAAGTTTTAGTTTACCGATTTGAGAAAAAACACACTTTGCTTGTCGATTCCCACAGTATACAAACTCTTTCCTTTGCTTTCCAGATAGTTTTACTCTTCCACTTGCTCTGTTAGTCTCAGCAAAGCCCTCAGCATCAAAATGAAAGGTACAGTTAAATCTGTTGTAGACCGACTTATAGAAAGCAAATTTTGTTGTGACATTGGTACATGTAAGGCATTGTTTAGGATCAATGAACCAGCTGGGGTATGAAGGGTAACAGATCCAATATGTGCTATACTCAAGTGTTTGCCATTACCAATTAAAACTATGTCAGACTTATCATATATTTTATATTGATCAAAGCTATTCAAGTTGCTAGACATGTGAGACACCTGAGTCAAGTAGCCACTGACTACTATCGACATGATTGTCTTGAACAACACTCAAAGCATGCTGCACAGTCGGAGTTTTGAAATCTCTGTTGAACCTCTTGAAACAGCGGTGAGAAAAATGGCCAGGCTTGTGGTAGATTTGGCATACAGATTTAAAGCGCATGAGAGCTTCTTTCATTTCTTCTTCAGATCGCACAAATTGAATTAGATTCTTTGTAGATGAAGAGGATCCCAAGATAAGCTTGTTTTCCAACTCAGAAGTCAAATTGGTTGTGATTTTGGTAGGTGCAAAACCTCGATTTTCTAAGGTGGTGTGCTTGGATTTACCTTTATTTGCTACAAAGGCAGCTTGTGGAACTGAACCTGAGGACTCATGAAATAGTATCCGACTCTCATAACTATTAAGCATTGAGGGCAGCTTGTTATAGTTACGTAATGGAGGCCTTAGAGTCATAGTAGTAACATTTGGTAATTTGAACCGAGGCCATTGAGCATATCACAACTTTCCCTTCTAAGTATCTTCAATTGATGATTTAGAGTTAACTCTCTATCCATAGTTGCTTTGTTGAATGTGTTCTTGAGCGCGCCCTAGACATCGACAGCTACATGGGGCCCAACAACTTGACGCAAAATTTCGTCCATAAGCGTGCCTATATCCAACCTTTTATCAACTTATCGATTTTCATCTAATCTTGGAAGATTCTGTAGGATCCGATCGGCAGAGTTCAGAGTTTGCAGTCTGTACACCAATAGTTCAGAGATTGGGAAGACCCCATATTTATATACAAAGAGTGGAGACCAAGACATCGATTTGGAAAGCCTCAGAGTAGGACAAAATAGAAGTTGGTTATAACAGCAAGAAAGCAGAGCTAACTGGTAAGAGATAATTTTACATTTTTGTTTACAGATTTAAACCTTATTCTTATCAGTTGATACTAAACAACAGTATTCATAAAAGGGTGTTTAGTATCCATTTATGGGGTTTTAACTAAATCTGCAATTTTTAATTCAAGCTATTCCAGAAATCATGGAGGGCTTCCAACTGTTTTTGAAATGTAAATAATCTCATCCATTGATGTAATCTAGCGGCTCGTATTAAATGTTTTAGACTTGGGGCTTCTGACCAGAAAAACTTCCTGCTCCGCAAACCATATGATCATGGACTCCAAATCTTTCCTTATTTCTTTATCGATGAACTCTACTTGAAGAGTTACAGGACAAACACCATCGCAATTTAAAAATTCTTGTCCGGATAAGTGTGGCCAATGTTAAGTTAAAACATAAAATTATGAAGCAAGAAAAGTTTTCATGTATTAGGGAGGATAAATGTTGGGCCCTTTGGGACCCCACCCAAGCTCCGAAATTATTGTTGGGCCCTTAGGGCCCCCTAAAAGGGACTTGCAATAGGTATCACAGGTCTCTCTTAATCCAAAAGCTAGCTCAAGAAATAAAACTTTCACATTAGACTATATACAAGTCACCAACAACCTCTACAACCGATGTGGGATAAACCCAACAACTCACCTTCACACATGGGCGTAGCTCAAAACCATAATCGTTTGATACACTCTCATTAAATCAGACGGCACCCACCTCTTCAAATCATCAAGTGGAACCCATGAACAGAAACAACAACGGTGTAGGCAAACCCAGCTCGAACTTGGTTCTGATACCATTTGTTGGGCCCTTTGGGCCCCCACCCAAGCTCCAAAACCATTATTGGGCCCCTAAAAAGGACTTGCAATAGGTGTCACATGCCTTTCTTAATCCAAAAACTAGCTTAAGGAATAAGGCTTTCCCATTACCCTATGTAGAAGTCACCAATAACCTCTACGACCGATGTGGGACAAACCCAACAATAAATAAGTTAAAACTTTCAACTACGTATCGAAACCGATGCACCCTATGTGGGAAATTATGATTCAAAAACTTGAACTTGATCCTAATGTAACAAGTTTAATTCTAAACATCATATAACTTATTAAGGCTATTACATGTGTCATCTCCTAAATGCACTTGGATAACATTTTTTTTAACATAATTCAAGATTTATGTTTCATATCAGAATACTCAAGCAGAATAATACTAAAGTTAATAGATCATGTTCCAACATAATTATTAATACATAAGTCTTTATAATTAAGTCCATATAATATACCACTAATATATTGCTGTTCTCAGCAAATGTCCACTAATAAGATACGAAAACTATAAAAATAATAAGTAAAACTAGACCTAATGATGTGAGTCTTCATCCCATCGCTCCTATGCTCCGGCACCTGTGTACATGCAAATATGTCTGCTTAGTATCTCTGAGTTCACTATTTACATATGTAGTAAACAATAATAAAAAGTAAGACTATACTCAATCAACTAAGCATGATAAAACTCTATCAAACATTGATCAAGAACATTAGTAATTGAATATAAACATGCATAATAAACTATATAGCATAAAATAATGTAACATTAACAACTCGGTTAACCTCTTTGAAACTTAGTT
>JAURVB010009057.1:0-22717 GCA_033002965.1 Piper betle
AAATTCCACCCTTGTAACTAACCTATTAGCCTCATAGTTTCTAGCTAATGTTTTTGGAAAACCATATTACTAAATTAAACAAAATTAACTAAAACTTGATTGAGTTAAATACCTTTTCAACTAACTAGTTAGTCTTAGTAAATAAGTGAAAAATCAACAAAGTCCTTAGCCTTTTTGACCTCAAAGAAGTCAGCTCTTTTAGACTTGGGGAAAACTAGATTAAAACTAGTTAAGTACTTTCATCAACCTAGGTATTGACTAGTTAAGTCCTTTCATCAAACTAGTTAAGTCCTCTTAGAAGTAGCTATTGGCTTTTGACTCCTATGGGCCGTACCTTAATAGTTAAAAACACAACATTTCAGAAACACATGATACTAGCTATAGGCGTACCTGTGTACATGTGTATAGGGGGTTTTGATGCCTAGGCACTTGGCCTTAAGCTGAAAACTAAGTGTTTTGCACCTAGCCAGATGTGTTGGTGAGATTCTGTATCTGAACTCCTCGGGAGATGTGGTAGCCATTCACAAAACCCACATGGTAATTACAAGTGATTACATGCACTATCGAGACAATGGCCTGGGTTGCTAGAGTAACAACGCTTGTTTAAGAGAGATGCGTCCGTACCCTCTATCATATCACGTCTGTTGAAATGGTTAGAACTGGGTGAACCTTGGTACGATAAGTAAAACTAAAAACTAGTGCCTTGACACATACCTTAAATATAATAACATGTGACATGTTGAATTAATTGGCATATAAAAGGATAGAATATCCGATTAATCATATAAAATCGAAAACTCCCCAAAAATGACTAAACACAGACCTGATCAGCTTGCTGAAGAGCTTTGAATCTTAGCTACGCAAGCTGCTTATATTCTGAATGATAATTAATATGAATTACAATCCATACTAGGACCTATACCTATACGCTATGACAAGACATGCATGATGTTGATGATTCTATACTACACATTAACAATACCATTAACATGCTATCATCATCATACACACATCATACAATGATCAAATAATCATAAACATAGGATACATCAAGTAACAATATCAGTAAAACATGTATAATCAGGTTAGGGTTTGAGCGCTACGGCGATGGTCACGAGTGTTGCGGCGTTGTGGTTCGAATAGTGTTTCCAAATAGGTGAAGGTTGTGGCATTATTCATAGGGAGTACGAGACCTGTGGCGTTGGACCACACGTAATTTCACTTTAAGTGAATGCTGCGGCACAAGCAGCCTTGGCTTTGGACGCTGTGGTGTTGGGCCTTGTCTTCCTCGTTTCTAATATCGAGCGCTGCGGGGCTGCTAGCCAGCACTGCAGAGCTGCAACTAGGATTTCAATTCTAAAGGAGTGGCCATGTTCTAAACTTGAGATATCTTAATAATCCAACCATATGTCATTGTTAAATTATAAAGCTACTTGTAAAACTTATTTACAACAAATCTAGATATAAACTAACACCTTAAACATTAGATTGAAGAATTGTACAAACATAGAACATTGAAGAAAACATGCAAATAATATAAAACATCAAACAAAATATAGAGCACAATCATGATATATGAATCTACATGATTAACTTATTTTAATTGAGATTGGTAACCACTTTTTCGGTATATTAGCCTAGAAAACCGCACCAAAGTTTAACCACACGATCTCCAACAAGTAGAGAGAGATCGCGAAGAGAGTGACTAGAGAGAGAGTCAACTAGAGGTAGAGGCGGAAGGGTTGTAAAGTGAAACTTATGCAACTCGTGCCCGGATGACCTCCTTAAATGGCCTTTGCCTTCTACTACTCATATGACATCCTCTTACTAATATCAAAAGACCAACCTACCCTTAAACCTCTTACACGGACACCTAAGTAGATAAGCCCATCCGTATCTAATGATCAACTCTTACAGTAGACAACACATAATGTTGAACTTCTACCTAGATTACCTGATTGTATAAATAAGTGTTTAAGCCCACGTATTAGACTAAAAACCTAGCCGAATTACCGGTAGGAATATTGATTTGAGTCAAATGTGACTGCGTCCAACTTGTCCATCAAAGGTTATTGTTTGTCTGACAACCTATCCATAAGGATTTTGCTTGACCGTTTGTTCCATTTCATAGTTGAGCGTTAAACGAAGATCTCACATAACCAAACTCAAATAATTAACACATAATTATAAACTTTCAAAGTATCATTCCTTACTCTATACTAACAATATAAAGGAAAAAATTATGTTTTAAAAATAAAGATTTCACCATAGCTATATCATACTCAAAAGAAGGAAAAAGAAAACTAAGTAATATTGATAAAAAAGTAGATATTATATTTAGCAGTGTGCTCTTACTCTAGACCACAACCTTAATTAACTAGACAAATGTCCTTATACCAAATTTAATTGATCTAACAAACTTAAAGTCATTGGGCTATAACCATTTAATATAAATATAGGAAAATATTATCAATAGATATTTATTTTTTAATTTTTAATTTATGATGAGTTAAATTTGAAATAAGAAAAACTAAAATGTTGCAAATGGTTATGATCTCTGAATTGGACGTATGAATCTTTTGGCATCCCAACATCTAGAAAGGTGAGAGTAGGGTTATTCACGGGTCGAGTTGACTCGTAAGTTTTATTGAGTCAACTCGACCCGGCTCAAACTCGTTATATTTATAACTTGACTCGATAACTCGATACTTACAACTCGACTTGATTCGGTGACAAACAAATTGGTCATGAGTTCTGTTAAACCCGGATCGACTCGACTCGATTCAGACTTGACTTGTGACTGGATTGACTCGTAACTCGAATAGGCTCGACTCGGTATATTGCTCTCCTTTCTAGGATGCTTCATATACTCACTTTAAATTTCAAGCAAAATAATCAATTGGCATGCCCTCAATCATTCCCAATATACCTATTTGACAAATTTAAACATTGATAACAAGTTGTAATAAATACTTAAAAACTTAAAAACTACAAGCATACATATTACAAATAATACCATATTACATAAAGATATATCCTGGAAAAAATCTAAGAGAGTTCTTGCAAAGCTTGTTCAAGTGACCTATTTGGCTATTCAATATCGAATTCTCTATTGTGAGCAAAGGTTGTTTCACTGACCTACTGCACACCTTCTTCAGATATATCAAGCCGTTGGTCGCTCTGTCAAAAGTCAAAAAATTTGGATCTTGAAACATGTATGAGTTCCTCTGAAGCCTTAAGCCTTTATTAACATTCTAAGTATAATTGTTGTTTATTCTTTTTCCTCCTTTTCTGATGCAATTTCATTGTTTTCTCTAGTCTATACCCTCTTGCGAACAGTAATAGCTAAATATAGCAAAAAATAAACCCAAAGCAGTAAAAATGAGTAAAGAAAATGCATAAAATCTAGAAGAAACAATTATAACAATTATACAATCTAGAAGAAAAGTACTGATTCACTAGTTCACTAGTAGCAAATAGCAATCAAGCATAGCATGATAGCCTTTCTACAATTTTAGAGAATAAATAAAATCACTTACCATAAGTGCAAACATATCGGAATGTTGTGTGCCATTTTTCCTTCCACTTCTTGCAAAAATGTTGCTATGCATGGTTTTGAACGAAGACCAAAAACAAAAGTTGAGCACTAACTAGTAACTACTAAGAAACCAAATACAAAATTGAGTACTTTACATAGGTGAAAGAATAAAACAATTCATAACAAGAAACCAAATATAAAATTTGAGCTTGAGCAACCTTCATCCTCATATTTACATATCATTACAATTTATATTTTGTTTAGTGCTTGTATTTATAGCCTTTGAGAAATAGATGAACCTTATCTGTTTA
The DNA here is from genome assembly GCA_033002965.1 of Piper betle. Lineage (NCBI taxonomy): Eukaryota > Viridiplantae > Streptophyta > Magnoliopsida > Piperales > Piperaceae > Piper > Piper betle. The sequence goes on from JAURVB010009057.1 coordinate 3,850, forward strand.
CCGCTCATTCTATTATATTTTTTTGTGATGATTAAATGTATGTACATTTATAATCAAATATTAAAAAAGGTCATGATATCGTCAATCAAGTATGAATTAACTTGTTCTAAAATAAGTAAACCATGACATACAGCCTTTTAGTTTGAGCTGTGAAATGACTTACCATGCACGAGAAAATGGCTTCAACTGATTTTCCACCAATTGAGACTTTTCATACAAATGATGGTGCCATCATTGTAGAGTCAAACAACGCAGTCACGTCAAGTGAGTTTAACAAAACTCTAGCTGTCATAAAAAAATGCTTTGATTATCTCCTCAAAGCAAACAGAACAAAAAGTACAAAATTGTTGTTTGGACCAAAAAGAGACCCAACTTTTCAGGATCAATTAAGCCTATTAGCAGCTTATTTTATATCGTTCGTTGTATGAAGTAGCGTATTAAAATGTCAACATCGTAGGCATCTAAGACTACCACTATATTGCTATTTTCTACATTTGATCAGAGTGAGTTATATGCAAGAACAAAATCTAACTTCTTAAGTAGAAACTTCAAAAAACTTCCAACGATTGATAAATGGAATCAAAATTTGAAATTGAATCCATACAATGAAGGTTAAATTTGGACCATTTTCGTTAGATGCTCTCTCTATCATGTCTATGACATGCGTTTCCACACCCCTCTAGTAGTTATTTTTATCTAAGCAATCCAAAAGTATGAATTGAAATTAGCACACCTCGATTATCTCATCAATCACTTCTTGATGAAGTCCTACATGCAAAAGGCTCAAGAATGAATAGAAGCAAAGAAACTAATAAAACATCCAGAATAAAGCATTTTACGGTAGTTATTCAACAGTAGTACTACTATCTTTTAGGGCATTTTTCATAATAGTTTTTCATAAGTAAGCACCTCTTTCAAACCATGGACAAGAAGCCATTACTAGGTTTTCCACCCAGAAAGTATGTTGCTTTCTATAGGTTCAATACCAATATCCTGCATATTTATAGAGAAAACAAAGTACAAGTCAAAACCATACGCTTCTGCATGGGTTTTATACTTTATGTCTATGAGCAAGTATCCAACATCACCTTTATATTTGGGTTTTTCTCTTTTAAAATTTTTCCTGCTCCTGAAATAGTTCCTCCTGTGCTGATTCTAGCAGAAAATATGTCCACTTTGCCACTGGTATCTTCCCATAATTCTAGGTTAGTTGTTTCATAGTGGATCTGCATGAAAAGATGTACAATTTTGCATATCTGAGCTCTATAGAACATGCATTTCTTGTAAAATTTAACAGAATAGATGTTTACATTCCCACCTTTGGGTTTGTTGGATTGTAAAACTGCTAAAGCATATAGGAATTAGGAGTATTGACTACTGATGCATGGAATTCAAGAAGAAGAAAAGCCTACATGACACTCACAGCTCATTATGTCTCTACAAATTGGAAGTTGCCAAAAGAATTCTGAATTTTCGTTTCCCTTCACCTCATAGTGGCCAAACTATGACAAACATGATCAGTGAATTTCTTAGAGAATGGGGATTTGAAAATAAAGTTTTCACTATAACAATAGATAATGTCTCATCTAATGATAGCGTGATGAAGATGTTAAGGTAGAGCTTGATAAGGAGTGGCCACTTACATTTGTTTCAAATATTTCATGTGTGGTGTTTCAAATATACCTTGTTTTCACTTTTGTTTATAGGCATGGCTGACAACAATGACGCGTCTCCATTTCCATAGGTCCTTGCAACCACACCACAAGAGGTAGATATCAAAGATACTTCAAATGATGATGTGACCTGAAACCAAACAAGAGTGAGATCAAAAGTTTGAGAGGAATCGAAAAAAGTGAAATTACCATCCCGAGAAACAAAAATAGAATATACCTACTGCAAAATTTTGTATAAGTTGTCAAAGATTGGGTCCACAAGTACCTTGAAAAGACATTTGGAAAGTTGTAAGAAGCGTAAAAGAGCTGAGAAGGGGCAACAACAGATCAGTTTAGAGCCAATACTAGAAGAAGATGGTTATGTTATAATTACCAACTTCAAGTATGATAGGGAAAATCTAAGAGAGTTCTTTCAAAGATGATTATAGTAGATGAGAAGCCATTTAGGTTTGTTGAAAGTAATCTGTTCAATTTGTATAGCAAAACTCTCCAACCGCAACATGATAAATGGTCTTGCCATGCTATTTGAAAGGAATTCTTGAAGATATACCAAAAGAAAAAGTTAAAATTAAGAATGATTTGAAAGATGTTACCCTTGTTTGCCTCACAATAGACTATTGGACTTCAAGGAGGACAAAAGCTTACATTTGTGTGACTGCTCATTATGTAACAAAAAGTTGGAAGCTGCAGAAAAAAATATTAGCATTTTGTCATTTTCCTCCTCCACACATAAGACAAGCAATGACAAATATTATAACTGAATTTATGAGCAGAATGGAGTTTGGAAGGAAAAGTGTTCACAATTACTGTTAATAATGCTGTTTCAAATGATAGTATGATAAGATATTGAAAGGGGGTTTTCTAAATAGTGGTACCTTACATCTTACAAATATATTCCACATGAGGTGCAGTGCACATGTTCTGAATTTGATCATCCAATATGGTTTGAAGCATATAGAGGGGCTGATACATATTGTGCGAGAAACATCCAAGTATGTTAAAAGTTCTTCAAACCGAAAACTAGATTTTGAAACCTCCTTAGCACAATTCAACCTGACTGGGAAAAAAGAGTTGATACTAGATGTGCAGACAAGGTAGAATTCCACTTATCTCATGTTGAAAGCAACAAAAGATGTCAGACCAACATTTGCATACTATAGAGATATAGATTCTAACTACAAATGGTGCCCATCTACTGAAGATTGGAAAAAATATGCAGATATTGAAGAACTATTAGAGAAATTCTACTATGCAACTGAACTGATATCTAGATCTAAATATCCAACATCTAATCTTTTCTTACTAGTGATGTGGAGGATTAAGTGTGCATTGACTCGTGAACTTAAATTTGAACAAGCATACATGGAACCTATCATTGAAGCTATGCAAGAGAAATTTGAAAAATATTGGTCAGAATGCAACTTGGTGTTGGCAATTGCAACTATTTTGGATCCTAGATGTAAGCTAATAATGATTAAGTTTTATTTTCCTCAAATCTATAAAGAAAGTGCAAAAATAGAGCTAAAGAAGGTGATGGATGCTTTCAAGGATATTTATGATATATACACAATTCGAAGGATTACAAGATGGGAAATGGATGTTGGGCTTAAAAATAATTGCTTACAACTTGTTTGAAGATGATGCCTACAACAAATTTGTCTTAGAAGTTGAAAAAATAAGGGGACATCAAAATCAGAATTAGATACTTATATGGAAGATCCTATAGAAAAGGTTGCAAAAGAGGCTGAATTTGATCTTCTAGATTATTGGAAACACAATGTAAACAAGTACAAAATACTACCAGCCATGGCAAGGGACATTTTATCTATTCCACATACAACAGTTGCCTCTGAATCTGCATTTAGCATAGGTGAAAGGTTGATCAACGAGCATAGAAGTAGTTTGAAATCCAAAACTGTAGAGGCGATGATTTGTTCATAAGACTAGTTGTGCCCAATGTACCTTGATTTTGATGAATCTGAAGAGCAAGAAGAATAAAGGTAAAGTTAACATGCTTTGTATGACATCATTATGCTAGTACTTGTTCTGAGTATCATTATTTCATTTGATCTTAATTGTGATTTGCTTTGCATTTATCTTGCTATTTTATTAGACTTACTATTTTGCTTTCATTGTAATTTGTGGTACTTGATAATTTTGAAAGTACATATAAAAGTTTACACCCTAAATAACTTGAAAAAACAGGTACATCACTAATTTTTCTTCACAATAACTAATAAATTTGGAACTATTTAATAACATGACACGTGTATAAAATTTGTAGTGATTTATTAAACTATATATAACAGCTACTTGTACACATGTTGACTGTTTAGTGTTTAATTAACTTATATATAACAATTATAATACTTGATATTGTAGAAAGTTATTATAGCAATTAAAAAAATTCTATATGTTACCTAAGTTCATAATAGAAACTTTTTCAAGAAAATAAATTAAAAAGTAAGATTGTATATTTACATGCCTACAATCCTCTCCTTCACGAAGTCTAACTTGTCAAAATCTGTCTTGTCGATGAACAATATAATGAACACTATTAAAGTTTAATAGAAAAGGAAAATTGTAATTTGCTAGAAAAAATAGAACACATTAAAAATTGAGAAAAATGTGGCACAGTTCAAATTGATCTCTTCAATGAAAGATTTTAAGACTTTGTTGTTATGATTGGCTAAAAAACAAGCTTCATAGAAAGGAAAAAAACAAAAATAATGAAATCCATACAAGATCTAAAACAAGTAGACAACAATAGAGAGATTTATCACGGTTTAGCAAAATAAAAAAAAGAGTACACAGTTAAATGATAAGATAAAAAATGTAAGGTTATAAAAAGATAGACACAAAAATAATGAAATCCATATTACTACTAGATCTAGGATAAAAAGGGAGAGATTTCTCATTTTTATGGAAAAAAATGAACGACAAAAAAATGGTGGTTATCGCCCGTCGTTGCCCTTCACCGCCCGTCACAGCCCGTTACCTTTCGCTGCCCATCGCTCGTCACTGCCCGTTGCCCATTGATGGTCACCGGCCACTAGCCACCACTACTTCTCCCAAACCACTATATCACATATTGCCACTCCTTCCCCCATACCCTAATCGGAAACTCGAAAATACTTGAAGATTGCTTTTACATGGGCTCGGGTCAAGCTCGGTTCTCTCGTATTTTTGGTAACCTAACTCGAACTCAAATTTATAAAAACCTGATTCAGACTGAATAAACCCCGAACTCGTTAAAACCATTAAGGAGCCGGTCATGAGCTTTAGAAAAATTGACTTGGACCGGCCCGTGAACAACCCTAGGTGAGAGTGTAATGTCTCCTTAGTCAGACATTAAATATATAATCGGGTAGGATCTTGTATATTAATGGGAATACTCTATAGATAATTAAATTGGTTTAGCCATTTTAAAGATATGACTTAGGTTTATTAATTTACACTTAAACTGGGCTGTTACCAATAGTATCAATACCTCAGATCTATTGATTAGTGGGCTAGACTGCACATGTGGGTTAGGCAGCTAACCACGAGCCAAGGGTAGAGATTTTGAAGGCTGTATTTATTAAGGTAAGCAGTTACCAAACCTGACACAAAATCATTTTGAGACAAAGAACACTACTCTCAAAACAAAATTTCTGTTGGTGTTCTTTCATAGCTGCTTTGTGAAGTACCCTCTCCAAAATTCCTTTCTATCAATTCTTCTTTTTCAGTAATTATTCCTGCCTTGAAAGTTCTACATTTGGGATGAAATCATCTCAAATCGTTAATTATTCGTTAGTAAAATTAATGTAAGTATAATTCATATATTCCTGGACTAAAGAGTACCAAAAACAGAAAGCACAATGCAGAACATGCAAAAATGCAGAGCTTTTACATCTCATTATACAATGACAACAAATTTAGTGGAATGTAGAAGCATTTCAAAGATGCCATGCAATGGCAATCAGGAGAAATATGTAAATATCAACACGCAAAACAATATTCAACAGTCTATTATAATATACCCTCATAGTCGTCTGATTCTCCATCACCAAGGACTTGCAACATGATTCCTACTCTTCTTTTTCTCCTTCGTCTTCACCTTCTTTTGCTCTTCCTGTGTGAAGAGATGTGCAATTCCTCGAATGAACCATGACATTTTCCCTCCGTTCTCTTTGCGTTCGAGATCCTTCACCTCCTCCTCAATTAGCGAAGGGGATAATGTTCTTTCTTCATGGTTTAGTATTTGACCCAATGATACCTTCATGTTCCCTGGGCTCCTTTTTATTTGTTCTTTGGTTGCAAGCTCTTCATCAGGGAGCCTTGTCCTCAGTATTTCACCATACGAGCTTGTGTTATTCAAAACCCTTTTGGAGTGCCCATCACAGTTTTCTTTTGGGTGATTCAAATCCAGTTGCCTGTACCTTTTCATGTGCTTAGATGGGCATGATCTTTTGTAACTCAAGGAGTTATTAACCATTTGACATTTCCTTCCATGCTCCCTTTTCCACTCCCTTAGAGCTTCCTCCACGACGTGCTTGTCTCTGTTAGCAGCCTCTACTCTGATCAATGCTTCCTCCAGAGCATTGGTGCTTATCTTGACTTCCTCAGCAGCTTCTTCAACTTTTCTTACAATGGTTTCTTTTGATAGTTCTGCTTCAGCACTTTCATTCTCGGACCTATCACTTCTCTTGTTCTGATAGTGCTTCGGCTTCCCTAGCTCCCTTCACTAATAAAGCATACTCCTCACATGATATAGTGATTAAATCGTTGTTCTTAGTTGTCAAAGCCTGCATTTCAGCAATAGCTACTGCCTTGGTTGCTTTAGCTGCTTCTTGCATCTTTTTGGCAGCAACCCACTTGATCTCTGCGGCATGTATGCTAGTTTTAGTTAGTTCAAGATCAAACATCATCTTAGAAACTTGAGACTTGGCTTTCTCCGTCATCCTTCTAAAATGTTCTGCTTCTGAAGTAAGTTTGTGAAGCACCCTTCGTATGGTTTCTGGGTTTTCACTGGACTGAATGCTGTGCATGACTCTGGCCAACCGAAGCCGTATCCTCGTGTTTATCAGTTCCTCCTCCATGGAAGACATCTGGGCACGGTTCACTCCAAGTCTTTCTCTAGTTTTCTGATACGACTTCTTCTCCTCTTCCAGTTTCTTCTTGAGCGCTTCGACCGAAGATCGAACGTCTGAGATCTCCCTATTTGTTTTGCTTAGATTTAGCTTGGCTTGCTTTAGCTCCATGAGGATGTAATGAGGAGGTGAAGCAGGCACGTTGAGATAATCTATATTGTTTCCACTTGATCTCTGTTCTATAATTTGATGAGAGCTGCTACTATTAAAACTGGGGTAATTGTGGACATCAGGTGGAACATATTCTTTTTTATTAAGCTTTAATTTCAGCTCATCTACAACTCTTTTTGTAGCTTCTAGTTCTTCAAGGACTTCCAATGTTTCCCTTTCAATGATCAGCACATCATTCTCCAAAGACGAAGTGTGCTTCTGCAATCCTGACGGATCTACATTCCCATGCAATTGAAGACTCTGCACTCATTCATCAATATAAGAACAAACTTAGTGACTGCATTGTCTGGGATGGAAATCTAGCAAGACACAATATAAAGGTACCCTGTAACATGTGAAAAATCATATGATGTGCCCTCAAATAAATAAATAAATAAATAACTTTTTAAAACCAGATGTGCATGATCGCCTCTGTTCTTTGCAAAATATCTCATAAATATTAATCTTATCAATATAAAAAATCTACGTACAGACGACAAAATTTCAAATGCAGGGGCCGGTCTATAAATTACGTTATGATACCTTTAATTTTTGATTACTATGAGAGATAAGATATAAAGATTTAAAAATGTTGAATGAATTAAGGTGCTCTATTCAAATAAACATTAATATACAATTAATTCCGCCAATACATTATTGTAGTTACCAGCCCGAAAAAATAATGTTGAATAAATTTAAGATTTTATATTTTAATAAACATTAATATACAGGCAACTCTGCCTATGCATTACCATCTCAAGCCTGACAAGAGGCGAGTGTAATCGTAGAAAATGACATTCGAATATCAAAATTTTGTCCTTTATAATTATATAGATCCTCGGTAAAGATCAATCCCTCTAAATGAATATAAGGTGATAAAAAAAGGAATTGAGGAAACACTAATATAAAATCACATATTTGTAAAGACACATAGTACATTCAATCTGAATTAAAAAGAAAGTAAAGTCGCGCTTGAATGATATAATAGATTTTAACGGTTAAAATACAATAAAAAATTAAAAACAAACTCAATTATTATAGTCCATGTCCTTGTGTCTTTATCTTGACTAGTTTTACTAATCCTACGTCACACCAACATCACCGACCACAAGATGCTGGATCAATTAACATGTTCAATATCCACCAAAGTGTAAATAACAATTAGAAAGTATGGACCAAATATCCTACGCACCTGACCATCGGAGGGAAATGGTGGAGGAGGAGGCATGCACCAGGGAGCGCTGCTTCCGAACCATGACACGGCCTCCTTCACCGACTCGAATGGCGGCGTGGTGTCAACCTCAGCCCTCTGTTCGCGACCCGACGACATGATCCTTACGATGCGAGTGGTTGAAAGGAAGGAGCTGCGGAGGATATAGAGAAGTTAGGTGGGAGGTAATGATGGGGTGGGAGGAAAAGGCGAAATTGTCGCCGGAATTGAGCGAGTGCAATGACTGATGCGGTTGGCGATCATTAAAAAAAAGGCATGTCAAATTCAGTGTTGAGAAATTTCCATCACAAAAGCTTTCAATCGTTCGAGAAAAGGTTTTAAACAATGTCGTAGCTGGCCATATCTAACCACGGTTTTTTTTTGACAGATATTTAACCAAGCTTTTAACGAACGTACCTTGTTGATTATGAAACTGTTGGAAACGTAATTGTACCAAGCTGGTTCCCACATGGCTTGCCACGTCGACCGAAGCATTTGACTCTGCATAGTTTGGACATTTTCAATCTGTGAGTTGTAATTTTTTGTAGTTCTCTTTCTATAAATCTTATTTTTTTAAAGCCGCAGTTTCTGCAGTACTTGTTCTTCTCCTTCTCCAACTTTTCCCCTTGAATCCTTGATGATTTCTTTCAGTCTTTGGTGAAAAACTTTGCATTTATAAAGGTTTTTTATTTTTTTGATCCTGGGATAGAATAAAAAAATTAAGACACTCTTTGTTCATGTACTTCTAAAACCTACTTCTAAGTAAAATATGAAGTTATAATGAAAACGATTAAAAATATTTGTTTGACAAAATATTGCTAAAATATAAAATAGCCAGGGTACTCTTTAAAACTTTACTAAACATTACAAAATAACAAAGAGTGGTTTATCCCGTTTTATTTTTTCAATCCCTTGAATAAAATTGCACCCATAATTGTTGCCATCAAACGTTACTTTATGTGCTCCATCAGTTTTCATAATTGTAACAACAAACAATTTTTGTGCCAAAATTTTCTTGTAATTTCATAAAAACTTTTTAATGCAATCACCTGATGCCCTGTAAGGGGAAGAACATTAATTGTATAACAAGTTACAATGAATTAATGGTTCTAATATATCGAGCAACAATATTAACAAGTTCATATTGAAAAAAGTGTTTTGCCGGCGTGCCTTAGATGAATTGAAACTAGTGAGTTATGAGGTCATGTTCTTCAACCAGCTGTGAAAATTCTAACTCTAGTTTTCAACATGCACATCCCTCCTTGCGAGAGGCCTAGAATTTGATTCTTTCCATGCACATCAATGCTCTCAATCTCTTTTTATACAAAACTTAAGCTCCAATGGAGTTTATAGAACAACTTTTATTTTAGGCGCAGTTTTGGTATTATTTGAAATTCGTCTTTTCATTAATTGAATAATTTTATCCATTATTATATTATCCTTATTCTTTTTATTTTTATATGTTTGTTTTCGTCATTCAATTCATATTTATAATGATGTAAATTTGATGGTGGGGAAATCAACCGATCGAGATTTCTCAGCAATTGAACACTTCTTCCATTTACTTCTCAAGTTCTCATATCTATTATTATATGTTGCCCACATTTAGGGGTGCTAATTGAGCGAGCGAGCCGAACTCAACATGTGTTCGAACTCGGCTCGAATAGTTCGAAACTCGTTCGAACTCGACTCGAGATTGAACGAGATTTGGACATACATGCTCGAGTTCGACTCGAATATCTTTTTATGTGTTCGAGCTCGAATCGAGCTCGAATATACTTAAACTATTTATTTTTGTGAGCTCGTTCGCTAGCTCGTTCGTAAGCTCGAAACCAGCTCGATTAAAAGTCAAAAGTACCTCACTTAAAAAAAGTGAGGCCAATGTGGTTTGAACCCACAACCTTGAAGTCATCAAGGTAAATACTTACCAACTCAACTATCTTGCTTCTTCATTATTATATTTCATATATATATATATATAAAATATAATATAAAGACTATATTATTATATTATTTTATCGAGTCGAGTTCGAGTCGAACTACGAGTCGAGTTCGAGTCGAACTACGAGTCGAGTTCGAGTCGAGTTCGAGTTACAACCGAGTCGAGTCGAGTCGAACACAACCTCTGCTCAAGCTCGGCTCGTAAGATTCGAGTTCGAGTCGAGTTCGAGTCGAGCATTTAAATGTCGAGTTTCGAGTCGAGTTTCGAGTCGAGTCAAGCCGAGCCGAACACTAAATGCTCACGAGCTGGCTCGCTCAATTAGCAACCCTACCCACATTGCAAATAAATCTATCTAGGGTAACCCATAATTAAATATATATATGTATTAGAGGTAATGTTACTATTCTTGATAAAAGTTAATCCTCATTTATATTTATCAATAATGCTTTTATCATTAATTGGCTAGTTTATACCATAGTTGGAATGGGTAAAGTATAAATAAGTTACATAAAATGAATTTATCATTTTTAATATTTTAAATTTGGGTAGAATTATAGATTTATTTATTTTTTGAATAGTAAATAACAATAAATAAAAATGTTAAATAATGTAAAAATCCTGAATAATAAAGAAGTAAGAAACTTGAGTTTGTTTAATATAATTATAAATATGTAAATAGAATTTACCAATTTTTTATGTTTCTAATTTGGATAAATTTATACTCTTAAGTTTTATGAATAATAAATAAAATAATAATAAAATCTTAAATTTAGTAAGTATTTGTTGGTCCATATGTAATAATTGATACTTTTCCTATTATTACTTAGTTTTTATTTTCTTCTCTTAAAGAGCAGGTATTAACACCAAACTCTTTATTTTTCAACTTTAAAATTTTTCTTTGTATATTTAGTCAAGACTAATATCAAGATACGTAAAATTCTTCAAATTATATGATTGATTCAATTGAGATAAGTTATGTTGATTATTTTCCTAACATTTATTCATTGTTGGGAATAATCAATCAAATTAAATTTTAATGGAATAAATGATTGGACAATAATTAATATATAGTGAACAAGCTGGACACAGTGGCGTATGAACTAAATCTACATCACCTATAAGATGCCAATCATGTTTTCAAGTTATTCAAGAGACTAAACACTTATTTCATACATTCAAGAGGATTTAAGTGAAGCCAATCATGTTTGGATTGCGAAATATCTTAATTAGACTCATAATCTATTTTGGTAAATGGTTATGGGCAAGTTCATTCATGTTACTCATTCAATCCTTACAAGGGGTCTAGTTGTAATTTAGTATTTTAGAATTAGTGGAAGGACATTCTAGGAAAAGTAAAAAGTATGAGAGGTATAAAAGGCATAGGGAGTCTACTTTTGTCTCCACTTTTGCAAGCCCTAACCGCCCTCTCCCTCTCTACTTGGACGTCTTCTTCCTTCCTTTTCTCTCTTCATACTTTATCTTCTGTTGGGAAGCATGTGGAGTTGATTGTGATGCTAGGATCTAGGCGAACACCGAAGAAGTGGTTAGTAATTGCAACAAAAACAAGCAATTTGCATAGATTCATGCATCATGGTCATAATTCATGTTGTTCCATATTTTCTTCCTGCTTTTTGTATGTTTCATGCAAGTTTTATGCTTTTACAAGACAATACCATCAATGAAAATGATGTATGAAATGTTAAACAATGTTTGAACATGTTGTAAACAAATTTTAAAAGTAATCACAATATTCTAATAATGATTTAGGATGACTAAACAAGATATAACATGATGGTAATAGTTTATTCTTAATAAACATGTCTTTCTTAATATAATATCATGAAAAAGTAGGTTAAATCAAACTAGATTAAAAGCCTATTATAACCCATAATTTGATATTTTGAGAATATTAAAATCTTATTTTTGTTTGATAAAAATCAGACTTAAAACAAAAAAGATAAAGAATTTCTGGCTTGGGGTAGGGTTGTGGCATTGATTAGCAGTGTCGCAATGCTGAGCACAAGAAGAAGAAAGGTGCGTGACGCAGCGCTGCGACACTCCCTTAACCAAAAAATAGGATTGAGGCCCAACATCGTGATACTCATATACAGAGCAACTGGCATTAGAACACTCATACCCTAAACCTAATTTCTTGGTCATGTTTATGCTTGATGATTGCTATATTTATGAATAGTTAATCAATATATGATGATTGTATGATGTTCTATGGTGGTTGATAATATTATTAGCATATAGAAAGACATCATCATCATGTCCATATCATAACATATCATGTAGACATGTAATCTAGTCTGGGTTGTAATATAGAGTTATATTATTATTCAGACTAGGATGGTTGCGGCTGAGCATCCAGGAGCTCAGAGTTGCATGCAGACCATGTCATTATTTATTTGTTATTTGGTGTGCTTTATGAACCTCTATTTGGTGATGTTTAGATAGATTAATAGTGATTATACCATATTTTCTAACACATTATTGTGTTATAGCTACAAAGTTATCATGTTAACAAGTAATCAAGTTATCAAGATATAAGTTTTAAGTTAAACTTATAGTTTTCAAGTGTTAAGTCGAAGTGCAAGGCCTAGGCTTGATGAAATGTGACATCCCCCAACTTTGTTCCACATCTAATACTTATTGGGGTGATCTTGTTTATAAGTGAGAATGAATTATAGATTTTTAATTTAATTAACCATTTTTTATGAAATGACTTAGCCGTTTATGTCGCACATAGGGTTGGTTGTTATAGATAGTTTCAGAGCCTCTTGGTATCATGCTCGATTGTGGGCTGGTGCTAGCGACATGCCAAATGTAAAAATTTCGAGGACAAAATTTCCTCGTGTGGGTGGATTGTGAGATCTCTCAACTTAGTCCTACATCTAATATTTATTGGAGTAATATCTTATTTATAAGTGAGAATGAACTATAGATCTTCAATTTGATTAATCACTTTAGAAGAGATGACTTATGCCCATTAGTTTGTACCTTTGACTAAGTCGTTATAGATGGTATCAGAGTAACTTGATTTTGTGTTGGATGGTGAGCTAGACTAGGGATGTTGGCTAGGCTGTCAGTCATGGGCCAGAGAAGGACGTCGGCTAGGGCTAGCAATGGGCTAAGTGTAAGGATTTTGAGGACGAAAATTCCTGAGATGGGTGGATTATGAGATCCCTCAACTTATTCCCACATCTAATACCTATTTGGGTAAGATCCTGTTTATAGATGAGAATAAACTATAGATCTTTAACTTGGTTAACCAAGGACCAAACTCTACATTCCATAGCTACTATCTTGATGGTGGTTATTATTCATGTTATCACATGGGTTTTGTGGAAATCACTGCTGTAACACCGTACTCAGAAAACTCAACACGAACCGTGGTTTACAAAGCATACAAACCCAAACTCGAGCAAAAGAGTAAGTTTGCATTATTAAAAACAATTAAATAAGTTGTATAACATGCACATTGGAAGCAATAATTATTTATAAGGCAACAACTAAATTAACTAGCAATCATAAATTAATTGTTCAACTAATAGCATGCCATATAGTGATTATACCAATCTCATAAACCTAACCTTGTTCTAGTGCCATGCTATATAATATCCCAAGTTATATATAAATAATCATATAGCAAGAAAAAAAATCCACTAATAAAGATAATAGATAGTCCATGTACTAAAGCTCCCTTTCCCCGCCAAGGCACTTGTCTCAAGCTAGTTCATACATGCGGAGGCAATTTCTCATTAGTGATAAAATTGCTAAGTTCGTATAATCAAAATGAATTATTTAAAAAATAGAATAAAATATATGGATTTACATCTAATCACTACTCTAGCAGAGTGGCCACCTTGCTAGAAATAATTTTACCATTTATGATTATAAACACTGCCCTTTCCTAAAGGAGAGTGGTCACCTTGCCGGAAATAATTTTACCATTTATGATCATAAACACTACCCTTTCCTAAAGGAGACAATAGGCCTATGTCAACACCCAGACTCTAGTCTTAGAGCACGTACTAGGACCTTTTATGTTTTTAGTGAGCCTTACACTACGATGCGATGAGTTTTACATCACTGTCATATATTTTATTTAAGTAGATGTAGCCTAACACGTCACATCTAATGGCAATGCCGTGACTACCCTTGGCCTAATTAATCAATGACAACTAGTGTTCATCTAACATCATAAAGTTTGTATGTACCTCAATCCTTAGGTATTATCTTTCCCCTTGACTAGCTTCAAACAAAACCTAAACGGTACCAACGAATACACATTACTCACTCAATCGCGTATCGAATACGGAAATGATGATATTGCATGCTTGCATACTTAATCTAAGATTTAGCAATACATAAAAATCTCCATCTCGTGCTCATGTACTAAAATAGGGCATATATCACATTTCAACCCCTTTCACAATATCAAACAATAATAATCAAATTATTAAACATTGTTAAATAGTTATTTAATATCTTAATTAAGAAAACTAAAATCTTTTTTGGTGCTTAGCCCCTTAGTTTCCAAGCGCTCAGGCACTCAAGAAAAGTGATTGGGCATTGAGGTGCTCAGATGCCGAGGCCGTTTTTACACTTTTGAATTTTTTATGAATTTCAGATCTTTTTCATGTATTAATCAGTCAACTTTGATTCTTTTTCATACCAAAAAGTTCATATAATGATTCAAGACATACACAAGATAGATTTTCATCAAATTAGCTATTTTTTAACAAAGCTACTGTAATGCATAAATTCTAAGAAATTTACAACTAAACTTGTATAAATCATGCATCAAAGTTGATCTAACTAGAATAAATTATCTGATTTTCATTCCTATACTTATTTACCGATTTGATCTTGCATAATTATACCCTCACATCATATAAATTCTAGAAATCAAACCTACGTTTAGCATGAGAATGCTACATATATTAAATTACATTTCATGAGAAAGAACTCAAATCTTTTGAATTCTTTGCCAAACAAGCGTTCTAAGTCAAATCTCATCATAAATTAATAAAAAACCTTATTCCATGATCTTCAAAAATCAGTTTTCATCTACAACAATTACACTTCATGAATGTATGACATCCTGAACAATTAAAATCTATATGAGTGATGAATAAAACACGAAATAATAATAGGAAAACAAGGAATTATCGAAACCCTAGCCGTCAATAAGGAAAAGAGGAGAGGAAGAGAGAAAGAGCCACCATACAAAACAGGAAAGAGAGGGGGAGAAGTGACATAAGAGAGGAGAGAGAGGGAAATTCCTCCTTTACTTCCCCTATAGACCTTCTTACCCCTCACTAAAAAGATAAATCTGACTATTCCCTTTAAAGAAAATTTATTTAACTTAAATTTAAATAAACGAACACCATAATTTGAATTGAAAACTTCAAACTTAAGGTGATAAAAAGTATTTCGGTCCAACCACATCTATTAAATTACAAAAATTTATTAAATAAATTCCTAGCCAGGTCTCGGGTCTCAAATTCTCCCAAACTTAGGAATTTTTGTACCTAAAAATAAATGCAACCAATAAAAATTGGAACAACAAATTACCTTAAGTTGTTCTTCAAACAATTTGGGATATTCTTTCCACTTATCATCTTCCATTTCCCAAGAAGCTTATTCCCTCAGTTACTCCAAAGTACTTTTACTCAGAGGCACTATTTTTGTCTTTAATATTTTATCTCACCAATCTAGTATCTTTAATGACTTCTCCACATACATAGCATTGGGATGCATATTGAGCTCCGAATAGTTAGGAATAATGTGATTTTTGTCCCTCACATACTTTTTGAGCATAGATACACGATAGATATTGTACACTCCATCAAGATTAGGTGATAAAGCTAATTTATAAGCCAAATCACCATTTTTTGCAATGTATCAAAAGGTCCTTTGTATCTTGGCTTTAACGTTCTTGTAGACAAAAATCTGATTGATACTTTCAAATAAACTTTATCTCCTACCACAAATTGTAGTTCCTTCATTCTAATATCAGCATAAATCTTTTATTTTTCTTGAGCTGCTTTCATTCTTTGCTCAATGGTATTCACCTTCTTTGTTGCTTCTTACAATAATTGTGGACCAGCTACCACTACATCCGGTGATTTTAACCAGTATGTAAGTGATATGCATGGTCTTCCATATAAAGCCTCAACAGGAGCCATTGCTATACTTGCTTGATAGGAGTTATTGTAGGTGAAATCTACCAGCTCTAAATACTATTCCCAATCACCTCCTCAATCTATAATACAAGACCGAAGCAAGTCTTCTAAAGTTTGTATTATTCTCGTACATTGACTATTGGCCTAAAGGTGATATGTTGTACTCAATATTATTTCTGTTCGCATTGCTTGCTGAAAAGCTCTCCATGAATGAAAAATAGGCAATGGATTTCTGTCAGATACAATTTCTTTTGGAATTCTATGGAATTTAACTATAATGTCTATACATAATTTAGCAACTTGTTCAGCTGTTCTTGTAGCTTTTACTGGAATAAAATTTACTAACTTTATTAACCGGTCTACTACAACTAAGATAGAATTATTTTTCTCTGTGATTTTGGATGTCTTGACATAAAGTCACAAGTAACACACTCCCACTTCCAATTAGGTATAGAAAGTGGTTTTATTATGCGACTAGATAATTGATCAATTTTGACTTGTTGACATGTCAGACATGTAAACACAAAATCTGCCACATCGCTTTTCATACCTATCCTTCAATAAGTATGCTTCAAATCTTGATATGTCTTTGTCATTCTTGCGTGAATCAAGAATTTAGATTGATGTGCTTCATCTAGTTTTGATTTTATCAAATTTTCATCCCTAGGAATACATATTCTACCTAGAAATCTTGCCACACCCAAATTATCTATGTAACGACCCGCCATTTTTCACGATATTGTGGGCCTTGCTGGCAGGGTGTTACTCAAAATTTAACAAAACCCAACCCTATAACAACCAATCCAAACCGGACCAGCTGTTACTTAAAAGGTTACATGAATAATATGAAGCAAATAAGTCTAGCATTTCTAACTCAAAAGAACTTATTTTCAAATGACAATGCATAAAGTAATTATCCCACAGTCTTGGACCGTTTCCCATAGCCACATTTATAACACAAGAAAAGTAAAAAGAGAAGTCCGTTTATTAACCATTCACCACCTGCGTTGGTAGAAGAACCACCCTGTCGTCTCTTAATCTTTAGGTCCAGCTGCTAACCTGCGGAGGCAATTCCGCGTTAGTGATTAACCACTAAGCCGTATAATTAAATAAAACAAGTCCATAAACTTCCTATCATTATCTATAATATTGGCACTTGTGACCATTCCAACATGACCATTTATTAGCTGATGGTTCAGTCCACCATGTCCATTAGTTGGCTGATGGGTCAGTCCACCATGTCCACCTATTGGGTGATGGGTCAGTCCATCATGTACATTACCGGCTGGCGAGTCCAATCCGCCATGTCCATTAGTTGGCTGATGGCTCAGTCCACCATGTCCATCTATTGGCTGATGGGTTAGTCCACCATGTTCGTAATTGGCTGGCGAGTCCATTCCGCCATGTCCAATTTATTGGCTGATGGGTTAGTCCATCATGTCCATTACCGGCTGGCGAGTCCAATCCGCCATGTCTGTTATCGGCTGGTGGGTCCAATCCACCATGTCCGTAATTGGCTGGCGAGTCCAATCCGCCATGTCCAATTTATTGGCTGATGGGTCAGTCCATCATGTCCATTACCGGCTGGCGAGTCCAATCCGCCATGTCCGTTATCAGCTGGTGGGTCTAATCCACCATGTTCGTAATTGGCTGGCAAGTCCAATCCGCCATGTCCAATTTATTGGCTGATGGGTCAGTCCATCATGTCCATTATTTGATTTTGAAGGGCATAGCCCGTGTCAGACTGAGTCAATTACTTGACCCCGGTTGCACGCAGTGCATAGTGGTCGAATCTGGGCTCAGGCTGACCAAGTTATCCACAAGGGAAAATACATCATATTAAATAATTATACGGACCTGGATATTTCGAACTTGCAGTTGCGACCAATGATCTTAATCTGAACGAAGACATAAAATTATACATAAGTATAATTTTATTCGAGTAGAAATGCATGCAACTAAATGACTAATATATATTACTATTATTATTAAAATAATCACTTTATTTACCTAATATTAAATTTAATATGGTAAAGGTAACATCTTTATTTATTAATCACTTATAACCGTCCGATTTAATTTAATCGCTTTTATTACGCCGATTAAGTATTGACAGTTTCTCATTACCTAATTTTTTATTATCTATGTCCATGTCGACTTGGTCAAATAACTAATTAGTTTAGTAACTTTACCCTAACCAAATAAAATAATTATCTTTAAAGATTTATTACGTGGTCGTATTATTTTTTAACTCAAGCTGGTATCGAGTCAACCACCGTGTCGTCTCTTAATCTTTAGGTCCAGCTGCTAACCTGCGGAGGCAATTCCGCGTTAGTGATTAACCACTAAGCCGTATAATTAAAGTAATACAAGTCCATAAACTTCCAATCGTTATCTATAATATTGGCACTTGTGACCATTCCAACATGACCATTTATTAGCTGATGGTTCAGTCCACCATGTCCATTAGTTGGCTGATGGGTCAGTCCACCATGTCCACCTATTGGGTGATGGGTCAGTCCATCATGTACATTACCGGCTGGCGAGTCCAATCCGCCATGTCCACT
>JAURVB010009058.1:0-21310 GCA_033002965.1 Piper betle
TAATGCATACATAAGACTTCTACCACTAAACATAAGGAATCTTTTGCATGCCAAATCTCTCTGAATTTGTCTCCTTTAGAAACAAGGGTATCTCCTGGTTTACAATCTTGCATGCCAAATCTTTGAAGCACTTTTTCTATATAGGTCTTTTGTGATAATCCAAGTATACATCGAGAACGATCCCGATGTATTTGAATTCCTAATATAAAAGACGCATTTCCAAGATCTTTCATTTCAAATTTCTTTAATAAAAACTCTTGGTTTTGTGCAAGAACCTTATATCATTACTGGCAAGCAATATATCATCAACATATAAAACCAGAAAAAATATACTTACTCCTACTAAACTTATGGTATATACAATCATCAATAATATTCATCTCAAAACCAAACGAGAGAATCACTTGATGAAATTTGTGATACCATTGACGAGAAGCCTGCTTAAGTCTATAGATGAATTTCTTTAATTTGTAAACCATATTCTTTAAACCTCCCGATACAAAGTTTTCTAGTTGCACCATATAAATTGTTTCATCCATGTCACCATTTAGAAACGTAGTCTTTACATCCATCTGATATAACTCAGGGCCAAAGTGTGTCACTAATGCCATAATTATTCTGAATAAGTTTTTCGATGAAACTGGAGAGAAAGTCTCATTATAATCGATGCTTTCCTTTTGAGTAAAGCCTTTTGCAACAAGACGAGTCTTATATCTTTTTACATCACCTTTCGAATCCCTCTTGGTTTTAAATATCTATTTACAACCAAAAGGTTTCGCACCTTCAAGCAATGGAACAAGATCCCAAACGTCATTAGCTTCCATGGACTTCATTTCTTCATTCATGGTATTAATCCACTTTTGAGAATTAGAACTCTTCATGGCTTGATGAAAGTTGATTAAATCATCTTCCACCATTCGAGTGTTATTCTCATGTTCTTGGAGAAAGATAATATAATTATCTGAAATTGCATTTCTCTTTTTTCTGGATCTCCTCAATGGCATTTGCTCTTGAGGTTGTTGAGTTTGCTCTTTAGGTATAACTTGATTAGGGAGATTTTCGACATTGTCTCGTAATTCTGATATTGTTTCTTGAATAACATCAGGAATATAATCTTGATCCTGATTATTGTCAAGAACAATCATGGGAAGAGAATCAGATTCTTCTTCAAAGACAAAGTTTTTAACTTTATTTCCCCTCCAAACTCAATGTCCTCAAAGAACTAGGCATTTCTCATCTCAAAGAATGACCTTATTGTGGGATCATAAAATTTATACCCTCTAGACCGTTCAGAGTACCCAACAAAATAACCGCTAATTGTTCTTGAGTCTAGTTTCCTTTCATTTGGCCTATAAAGCCTTGCCTCAGCTGGATAACCCCAAATGCATAAATGCTTAATACTGAGTATTTTTTCCAGTTCATAATTCATAAGGGGTCTTAACTGTTGCCTTATTGGTACTCTATTAAAAAGATATGCTGTTGTCTTTAGTGCCTCACCCAAGAGTAAATCAGGTAAAGTAGTATGAGTAATCATACTTCTCACTATGTCCTTTAATGTTCGGTTTCGTCTCTCAGCAACACCATTCATGCTAGGAGTACCTGACATTGTGTATTGTGGGACGATTCCGCACTCTTCTAGGAATTTGGCAAATGGTCCTAGACGTTGTACTCTGATCCATCATATCTACCATAGTATTCACTACCACGGTCAGATCTGATAGCCTTAATAGTTTTGTCAAGTTGGTTCTCAACTTCAACCTTATATGCCTTAAACATGTCTAATGCTTGAGACTTCTCACGAATGAGATAAAGGTAACCATAATGAGAATAAACGTCTATGAACGTAATAAAATATCGTTGACCATTCCAAGAAGCCATAGAAAATGGCCCACAAATATCCGCATATATTAGTTCTAAGATGCTTGAAGATCTATTAGCACCTAGTCTCCTTATATTTGTTTATTTTTCCTTAATGCACTCAATACAGACTTGAAAATCTGATAAATTAAGAGAAACAAAAATTTCATCTGACATAAGTCGTTCAATTCTTTGTTTAGAAATGTGTTCTAAACGCTTGTGCCAGAATAAAGCAGAATTCTCATTGGTTAATTTTCTTTTCGTACCACTTAAACCCACATGCAAAGTTTCATTAAAAGATGAAATAGTATTAAGTAAATATAAATTATCATAAAAAACAAGGAACCCGTACCCACAATATTTGAATTTAGAAAAGACTAAACTTATTATTTCTAAATGAACAAGAATAACCAAATTTGTCTAATATAGAAATAGAAACCAAATTTCGTCTAAAAGATGGTACTACATATGTCTCTTTCAAATAAAAATAATATCCTGTCTTTAACAATAATCTAAAAATCTTATTGCCTCAACTATAACTGAGTTGCCATCACCCACATAGATGAATCTTTCAGCATCATTTGGCTTTCGGCAACTCAGGCAACCCAACATTGACATACTTATGTGAGTAGTATCACCCAAATCTAACCACCAAGTGTGTATTGGTACTGAAACTAAATTAACCTCAGAACAAACAAAATTACGAAATGGACATTTATTTATACACCAAGTGTGATACCTAGTGCATTCCTTCTTCATATGTCCAGGTTTACCACAAAAGAAAAACAGCAAGAAGCCTAATTTTCTTTCTTTTACTGTTGCCTGTGAGAACTATTAACAGCTTCCTTAGCCCTCTTTCTTTTCTTATTTTTATCCTGATAGGTACTAGCCAAGTGAGCACTTTCAACCTGTTCTTTCTTCAACCTATCTTCTTCTTGCATATAATAAGAAATGAACTCATTAAGAATCCATTTGTCCCTTTGACAGTTGTAACTGACCTTGAATTGACTGAATTGTGCCAGATGAGAAATTAAAACTAAATGTACGAGGATATCTCTAACCTTAGTGCTTTTAGTTTTAAAGCAATATTTGACATCTCTAAGATGTATTCTCTTATGCTTGTTTTACCTTTAAACTTCATTGAAATCAAGTTCGACAAAAGCATACTTGTTTCAGCCTTATCATTTTTTAAAAACGCTTTTCAATTTCTTTAAGAAACTCACTGCCCGTAGTAACCTTTTCAGACACATCCCCCTAAAGGTTTCTGGAATCTCATGCTTCATGATCATAAGACTCGTGCGATTTGAACGTTTCCACTTTTTAATGTCTCGTTTTTCCTCAATGGAACTTTTGTCTGTAAGAAAAGAAAGTTGTTCAGTCCTTAATGCAAGGTCAAGATCCATATAGCTGAAAATGATTATGACGTTCTCTTTCCAATCTTTAAAATTATCTTTAAGCATAAGAACTTAATTGATATTGACAAAAATTATATAAGCAGATTGATTAACTAAATTTATAGAATAAAATAACATCCTATAATAAGATTAATAATTCAAACAATAGTTAATCTCATCGGCAGATACCTAACATAATATTAATATTTAGTCTTTGGACAAAAATATTAATTTATAAGTAGTATTCTCAATATAATAATTAAATATGGACCATAAATCCTGTCAAATAATAAATTTTCCTTCATCACACTTTTTCAAAACAACTAATACGAGTCGAACAGGCTTATTTCGTTTGTTGTGGACGGCAGGTGGCACAATGGGTGTCATGGCTCCTTTCCGTGGTTGAGTCACGTCTATTTCATCATACAAAGGAAGCGAGTTTATTCGTAAACAACAGCACAGATAAAGCAATTGACGTCGGTCTCTCAACGCAACTGAAAAGACGCATAGCTAGATCTCCATGCACTCCCCAGAGGAATCCCACAATAGTATCTGCCCGTTTGTGATGATCTATATATCGGACCCACCATAATATAATATAAGATAATATAATAATAACAATTATTTGGCCTGGGCGATGGGCAAGCTATGCAAGACGACCGCCTCCACTGTCAAGCCCGGCCCAAAACCAAACAAAACTCCCCAATCCAACCTTCACCGGTCGTCGGCTTCCCTTCCTCCATGCTGCTCCTCCTCATCTCGTCAAGCATGAACAACACGCAAGCGCTCGACATATTCCCGTACTCACTCAGAACTGTTCTTGTTGTCTTCAGCTTCTCCTTTTTCAGACCTCCACCTGGTCTAGAATGGCCGGCCCGCCCGGATGAGCAATCCAAAATATCGAGTTCCAGTCGTCGATGCCCAGCGGTGCAAACGCCTCCTTTAGGCTCTTCTCGATGTTCTTTGAGATGAGCCCAGGTACGTCCTCGAGGAGGTGGAAGGTTAGACCCACTTCTCCGAGATGGCCGTCTATTGCCCCTCCGTGTCGGGAAGGATGGTCTGAGCCGCAGATACCTGCAAAATTTATAACACTGCTTGTTAAACTAATCTTAAATTGTCTTAACTCTTAATATATATCATCATATTTTGCAGTAGTAGTAGTAGTAAGAAAATTTGGTTTCACTATGAGAATACTTTTAACTAGCTAGCTAGCTAATTAGATGACGACGTACCATTTGAAAGAGTTGCCTTTCTACGGCAGGGTCGGGGTCGGCACCGACGATGATGGCAGCGGCGCCATCTCCGAACAGGGCCTGACCGACCATGCTATCGAGGTGAGTCTCCGAGGGGCCGCGGAAGGTGACGGCGGTGATCTCGGAGCAGACGACGAGGACCCTCGCGCCCGCATTGTTCTCGGCAAGGTCCTTGGCAAGGCAGAGAACCGTACCGCCGGCGAAGCAGCCCTGCTGGTAGAGCATGGTGCGGCTGACGGAGTGGAGGAGGCCGAGTAGCTTGGTGAGCTGGTAGTCGGCGCCGGGCATGTCGACGCCGGAGGTGGTGCAGAAGATGAGGTGGGTGATGGCCGACTTTGGGCGGCCCCATTCCTTGATGGCCTTGGCGGCCGCCTTCTTGCCGAGCTGGGGTACCTTTACCACCACCATATCTTGGCGGGGATCGAGGGAAGGGGCCATGTAGGCACAGATGTTAGGGTTATTTTTCAACAGCTCCTCCGACAAGTGCATGTGCCGATTCCTTATCATCGACTTGTCACCTGCAATACATAGTACATAAATAAATATAAGTACATATATTTGTATAACTATACACACACGCACATGTATATATACATATATGATCTTCATATTCATTTGCATTGAAATTAGAGCATAAATTAAGAAGCACTAACACATTCGTCGGAACTTCTCCTTGAGCTCGGTCATGTCTTCGCTCTTGGTGATCCTAAAGTAGTAGTCCGGATAATCGGCCTGGTACACCACATTGGCCGGCGTAGCCGTGCTGATGGCCAGCACCGTGGCTGGTCCCTCGCCCGCTGCGCTGCCCGAATCTCCTCTATTGTCTTCGACATGATCCTCACTTTATAATCTACGTAGATATATATTTCGTTCACAACTTTATAGATCTATTATTTATATATATATATATATATATATATAGAGAGAGAAATGATATGGTGCGCTGCCCACTGTTGGCAGCGCACCATACGCTGCTCATTGTGGGCCGTTGGATCCGATCCAACGGCCCACAGCAGCCCTCCAAACTCCCCCTTACCCACCCACCCACCCACCATCTCCATGCTCCGGCCGCCCGCTGCACGACCGCCGACAGCCGCGGCCTCACCGCCACCCGCGACCGACCCCCTACGACCGCCGCCCGCCGTGGCCGAGCCCGCCCCAACCGCCGCCCCCGGCCCGCCGGCCTCCTCTGCCCCCGACCCGCCAACCTCCCATGCCCCCCGCCAAGCTCTCCCTCGCCGGCCGCCCCCGCCCCGGCTGGCTGCCACCCTGCCCTCGCCCCGCCGTCCTGCCCTGCCACCCGCTCGCAGCCGCCGGCCCTTCCCCCACCCCGCACTCAGCTGCTGCCTCCCCGCCCCCACGTTCCCACCCCCGTCCCCCGCCCTCGCCCCTGCCTCCGCTCGCAGCCGCCACCCCACCCTCGCGATCCCCTCACCCACGCCGCCGCGGCACCTGCCCCCCCCGCGGCGGCCGACGACGAGGTCGCCGGCAGTTCGGTGGGGAGTAAAACAGAGGGGGCAGTAAAACAGGGGAGGGTATTGGTGTAATTAAAATTTTACTCGGTCACGACTCGAGTCAAGTTTTTATTAGGAAATAAATTTTTAAAAAATAAATTAATTTCATAATAAAAACTTGACTAAGGCTCGATTCGAGTCAATATGACGAATTAAATTTAAAAATAAAAAAATAATTTTGTAATTCTACACGGGACTGAGTCAAGTTTTTATTACAAAATAAATTAAAAATAATAAAATAATTTCGTAACAATAACTTCACTCTATCCTGACACGAGTCAATATTACGAAACTAATTTTAAAAAAAGTAAAATAATTATGTAATAAAAACTTAATTCGTAATTATCTTATTTTTTAAAAATTAGTTTCATAATATTGACTCGCGTCAGGATAGAGTGAAGTTATTGTTACGAAATTATTTTATTATTTTTAATTTATTATGTAATAAAAACTTAATTCGATCCCTATTCCAATCAAGTTTTTATTACAAAATAAATTAAAAATAATAAAATAATTTCGTAACAATAAATTCACTCTATCCTGACGCGAGTCAATATTATGAAACTAATTTTTTAAAAAATAAGATAATTACGAATTAAGTTTTTATTACATAATTATTTTACTTTTTTAAAAATTAGTTTCGTAATATTGACTCGCGTCAGGATAGAGTGAAGTTATTGTTACGAAATTATTTTATTATTTTTAATTTATTTTGTAATAAAAACTTGACTCGGTCCCGTGTAGAATTACAAAATTATTTTTTTATTTTTTAAATTTAATTCGTCATATTGACTCGAATCGGGCCTTAGTCAAGTTTTTATTATGAAATTAATTTATTTTTAAAAATTTATTTCGTAATAAAAACTTGACTCGAGTCGTGACCGAGTAAAATTTTAATTACACTAATACCCTCCCCTGTTTTACTGCCCCCCTCTGTTTTACTCCCCCACCGAACTGCCGGCGACCTCGTCGCCGGCCGCCCGCGAGGGGCGGGGGAGGGTGGTGGGAGGGTGCCGCGGCGGCGTGGGTGAGGGGCGTGGCGGCGGCTGCGAGCGGAGGCAGGGGCGAGGGCGGGGGACGGGGGGTGGGAACGTGGGGGGCGGGGAGGCAGCAGCTGAGTGCGGGGCTGGGGGAAGGGCCGGCGGCTGCGAGCGGATGGCAGGGCAGACGGCGGGCGAGGGCAGGGTGGCAGCCAGCCGGGGCAGGGGCGGCCGGCGAGGGAGAGCTTGGCGGGGGGCATGGGAGGTTGGCGAGTCGGGGGCAGGGAGGCCGGCGGGCCGGGGGCGGCGGTTGGGGGCGGGCTCGGCCACGGCGGGCGGCGGTCGTAGGCGGTCGGTCGCGGGTGGCGGTGAGGCCGCGGCTGTCGGCGATCGTGCGGCGGGCGGCCGGAGCATGGAGATGGTGGGTGGGTGGGTGGGTAAGGGGGAGTTTGGAGGGCTGCTGTGGGCCGTTGGATCAGATCCAACGGCCCACAATGAGCAGCGTATGGTGCGCTGCCAACAGTGGGCAGCGCACCATATCATTTCTCTCTATATATATATATATATATACGTATGCGAGAGATCACCCCTAGCTTGCCAAGCTAGCTAAGTTAGCTAGGTGGCTCGTCCCAATCAAAAAAATGATGGATCTTGAAGGGGCGATTAAGGAGGAAACGAACGGGAAGACCGGAAAAGGGAAGGGTAGAGGGTAGGAGGATGGGACGGATAGTGGGAGGTGCTAAAACTTATAGTAGGAGATTGGGGGGACTGCATCCAGAGGGATGGTAGGCTGAAGAGACGGGTAGACTGTCGACCACGCGAGTGGAGGTTGTTGAGTGTAACAAACGATCTGCATTCTCCCACATCATAATTTACGTACACCATGACCATGGCCACCCGGAGCTTAGTGGCTGTTCCTTACCCTTCCACAATAATTACCATTCCCCATGCTGTTATTATAAATTAATATATATCATCACATGACATCATCGTTCAAGAGTTCGGACCTCCTGTGTTCCTTTCTTGTTAAAAATGATGGAAGATCACTCGAGAACTGCTCGTGAATCCATTAATTAATTTCTTCTTTTCTTTCTTCCAAAAAAATTAAACAAGCTTGGTTTGCAACGAGATCGGTAACTGAGGTTCGCAATTATATAGTATACTTAACCTTTTGAATTCAACTTTTCAGTATGTCGTTAATTTTGCAAGGAATATTATATTGTAAATGATATATTTATATTATATGGGAGGAGCTATTTTAAATAGTAAGTGTCGTTTTCTTATCGGAATCAAGGGCATAGTGTGATATACGACCATTTTCAGACGGGCTTTGACAGGTCGCAAATAAAAAAATCGGCATTTTGAGATGGGATTCATTCATATATATGGTGATATATATCATACGCTTTTCCATAAAAGCTAAAAAATAATAATCTTACGGTGAATTCATGGACTAGCATCAATCATTAATAATGATAATGAAATGGAACAGTTAATAATGGTGATTTCGTATGTCGACTTTCTTTATAAGAAAAAATAAAGTAAAAATTAAATATTAAACTTACTTTTTTCCGAAGAGCAATAAAAATCTTCGGGACTAGTGGCAACAGGAAAGAGCCTCGCCTTCATTTTAAATTTTAAATGAAAGCGGACAGAGCGTCATCTTCATTTTATGAGTAGCTCACTAGCTGTCGCTACTAGCATTTGTCTGTGGTATATCTGCAGGATCGATAGCTCTAGTAGGAAAAACTATTTTACCAATGGCATATTTGCGACCGCAAAGCCGGATGCAAAATTATAATTGTTTTGTAACGGGTTTGTAACAGTTAAATATTTATAACCACATTACAACGGTTAATGCTTATTGCATAATAAATTATAATATTGGTAACCTGTTTGCGATCAAACGCTAAATTTACACCCAACGTATGTGGTCACTAACTAAAATATCTAAAAAAATTTATTCATTTGTGACCGCCTTATGGTTCATGTAAAGTCTGCCACAAAATATATAATAAAAAATAATTACATATTTGTGACCGTCTTGCAGTTGTAAAACAGGTTTCAAAATATATAAAAGAAAAAATTACATATTTGCGACTGCATAAGGGTCAAAATATGTAATAAAAACAATTACATATCTACTATCGCTTTGTAGTTGCAAAAGCGATCTCAAAATATATATGACAAAATAATTTTATATATTTGTTTCCACTTAGTGGTTGCAAAAAGGAGTCGTAAAAATGGTTTCAAATTTGATATCTTTTTAAAATAGATAGGCTTGAAGCCCTATCTTCAAAACTGTTACACTTTCTCTAGAAAACACAATACAAACTGAGGGATTACTTAACATACAAATTCAAACCCCAACAAAAAGAGAAAGTTCTGATCACCAATTACAAGTAAAGGTTTGTTTGATTGATATAAAAATAATGTAAATTAAAAAAAATTATATGAAATGAAAATGTAATAAGAAAAAATGACATGAAAATTTAAAAATTTATACCACATGTTGGATAGAAGGAAAAGAAAATAAAAATAAAATATTCCCTCGTACGTGCACACGTATTTGCCTTTCAAAAATTTCTCCAATTTCTTTTATTTTTCATAAGAAAATGTTATTTTATAAAATTTTTGTATATACTTACTTTGAGTGAAATTGAAAATTTTTTTGACTAAAGTTTAAAACATCTAAATACAATAAAATTTGTAACTTTCAAATTTTATATTTTTTAAATATAATTTTAGGACAACCAAACTAACCAAACTGACGCTAAATAAATTATATAACATGCACATTAGAAATAATATTTATTTGTAAGGCAACAAACTAAACTAACAATCATATATGTATATGTATATATATAATAACCAATTAATAATATGCCAAATAACAAATATTCAAATCTCATAAATCTAATAATGTTCCACTGCTATGTAATTTAATACCACAAATCATAATCTAGAGTAAAACATAAAAAGTCCATTAACGAAGATAACTAGCAAGCCCATCCACTAGAGTCCTACTAACATTCTTGTAGCAAGCTCGCCCAACCTGGAGAGACAATTTTGCGGAGCTGCCAAAGTCCGTCCTCCCCGCAAGCAGAGGATATTAAAACAGGAAACTACCCTAGAGAGCTAATTTCGCAGATGTTATTGATCAACTCGTGCCCTTCACCTTAGTGTTCAAAGTGAAGCCAGTAAAGTGATTTTTAGTTCTGAGTGGAGTCGGCCTGAGTTTGACACCGCCGTTAACCGGAAAAAATCAAGAAGTGCTGACCGGAGAAGGAGAAAACTGCCGTACAGAGTTAATTTCGGCTAGTTTCTTACCAATGCGGGCCACTCCCAGCCCCACCTCAGTGTCCAAAGTAAAGCCAGAAAAGTGATCTTTGCTTATGGGTGTAGTCCCGCCGGATTTCGTCCCCGCTGTCGCGGGAAAAAATATGAAAGTTGTTGATCGGGGCAAGGCAAGAACAGAGAGCCGCTTGTCATTACTCTGTTTTGAGCCGAGCCAACGAGAGACGCCAGAGTTTTGGAGTGTTGCTGTTCTGCCCACTTCGAATTTGAAGAGAGCTGGAACTGAGTAATTGCTGCTAATTTTTTGCCCTCCATTGAAGCTGCGAACGCTTGCCTGAGTTTGGAAATAGCCATTCCGCTGCCCACCAAGGAGGCATATGAAGTATTGTTGCACTATCAAGTTCGTGTTGGGGAAAGGAATTAGAGCCGACAATACCGAGGAGTCATGTCTTTGCTGAGAATTGGGAAGCCATGAAAGTTCAGAACGCTCTAATTGTTTGAGCCACCAGATAAGGAGTTCATCGCTGCCTCGCAAGGAGTTGCTGTTTTCCCCCTTTTCGGAGAGCTCTGTTTCGCGTCTGTTTTGTTACCATGGAGTGGCTAATCCCATCACTGTGAAGTCTTGCCGAAAAGTCGCTGTGAAGCCTCTGCTGTATTTCCACTTCAAGATTAGAGTCGCCACTGCTAATCATGCCGTCGAAGTACCCAGGTTGTCAAAATTCAACCTTACCATTGTTGGGCAGAGTCCCCTGTTGTTGCTTGTTGTTTTTCTTACCAAGGCGAGCACTTTTTCTACCAAAGGCGACGCCGGGAAGGAGAAGAAGAGAAGTAAGAAAGGATTACAGCCTTCATCGCAAAGTCACCAAACTGCCAGAACGTCGCCTACTTCGACCTTGTAGAGAGCTGGAGCCAACTAATCGCTGCAAGTTTGCTGTCCACAGAAGTTATTGCTGAAAGAATCATCACTTGGCTACTGAATTGTTGCCGTGTTCCAGCGCTAATGATGGCTGGGAGTTCACCAGAGGAGGAGTTCCAACGCCGGCAGTGTTTTTACAAAGAAGAAAAAGAAGGGATCGGGAGGGAAGAGGGGTCTGTCTTACTCGCTTGGCAGATTGTCATTGACATTTTCTACCGGTGTCAAATTGAACGAGTAAGTTGACTTATTTATGTTTTGAACTCGATTCGAATAGTTTAAAATTTATTAAGGTTTGATTCAAAATTGAA
Organism: Piper betle; assembly: GCA_033002965.1. Taxonomy (NCBI): domain Eukaryota; kingdom Viridiplantae; phylum Streptophyta; class Magnoliopsida; order Piperales; family Piperaceae; genus Piper; species Piper betle. Next base: position 11,520 of record JAURVB010009058.1, read on the forward strand.
CGAATTTTTAATATATATATTTAGTGTTCAACTCTAGTTCAAATATACTTACACTATCTAGTTTTGACGAACTCAAAATCAGTTCGTTCGTGAGCTCGAAACCACTTCGATTAAAGGTCGAAAGAATCTCTTTTAAAATGGTTAGTATGGATTAAACCCATTACATCAAGTATTAGATTTGAAGACTTACCATCTAAGCTATCCCACAATATAAATATATATAATTAGTTACAATTAAACTATATATATATATATATATATATATATATACAATACACCTTAATCGGGTTAAATAATATTTATTTTTTAAACTTTAATCAGGATCGTTCAATTATAAGGATAACCTAAATTTGATAAAAAAATAAAAAAATAAAATAAAATACTACTACTACGATTATTATTTAGTATGTAGTTAATAATAATATTTATTTATGATTTTATATGTATTTTTAGTAGACAATTTATATTATATATATTATTATATTATTTTAGAGAGTCAAGTTCGGATCGAGTTACGAGTCGATTTTGAGTAGATTTTAAATTATAACCGAGTCGAGTCGATTCGAATACTACCTTGCTCAAACTCGACTCATAGGATTTGAGTTCGAGTTCGAGTTCGAGTTCAAGTATTTAAATATCGAATTCGAGTTGAGCCAAATGTCAAATAATTACAAGCTGACTCGCTCAATTAACTGCCTTAATATTGTCCATTACTTGTTGAACTTAATACCAAAACGGATTGTCCACTGACCTGATTGAATCCAAGGCCCACAAAGTCATGTCCGTGGTGTTGCTCTCGTAGAACTCCACACCTAATTAACAAGTCCACTATAAGTCTAGATAGAGTTTTTAAGTTCAATGCAAGATCCAGCCCGTCAATAGTAAAATAGGCTATATGGCAACTAAGCGGCCCCACCTGGCTGGTTTGGGTCAACCTGGATTTTAAATTGAGACCATCCTGTGTACCTTTTGGGTAAAACTTGGTACCGTATTATTTTTGCACTCCAGACATGATAAGAACGTTATTTTAAAGATTTGAACGAAGAAAATTAGGGCATTAAAGGTAAAGTTAGCAAAGGCGAATCAATTCAAATGGCAATAAAAATTCACTATTATTAGTGTAACTTATAAAATTTAAGAAAAATAGTAAATTTGTGATTATGAAGTCACTATAGACTAATTTAAAAATTCAAACCACATAAAATTTGTTATGTGTTATTCTTTACCTGCAAATTCAAACCACGTAAAATTTTTAATGTGTTATTTTTTACTTGTGATATTTTATTTTTTTACAAGGCAAGGGTGCCTCGGTCCCACCGAACCCTATAACCCGATTCAAAAACCAATTCACGGGGTTGGCAATCCTGCACCTGAATAGTTTCTTGCGGATGTAATCATGCACTCAACATGACTTGAGATTTGTGTTGGGCCCTTTAGGCCTCTAACAGGGACTTATAATAGGTGTCACAGACCTCTCTTAATCCAAAAGTTAATTTAAGAAATAAAGCTTTCTTATTAGTGTATAGACAACTTATCTATATTATCTACTACCAATGTGGGCTAAACCCAACAACTCCCCTTCACACCATCATCATCTCACCTCGCAAACCTTAAATCATTAGGCCGACAATCGATGTAGGCAAACACCAAAACCTATGTGGCTCTGATACTCATAGAAACTCTAATAATTGACGTAGGCAAACACAAAAGCCCATCTGGTTCTAATACTCATGAAAACTTCAACAAGGGCAAACACCAAAGCCCATCTGGCACTGGCTCTGACACTCATGGAAACTCCTACAATCGAAGTAGGCAAACACCAAAGCTCATCTGGCTCTGATACCAATTCTTGGGCCCCGAACCAAACTCTGATACAATTAGGGCCCCCAACCAAACTTTGATAAAATTAAGGCCCCCGACCAAATTCTGATACCACTATTAGGCCCTTTGGCTCACCAAAAGGGGATTTATAATAAGTGTCACGTGTTTCTCTTAATCAAAAAGTTAACTTAAGAAATAAAATTTTTCATATTCACAAACATTATCTACGACCGATGTGAAATAAACCCAACAATTTGTAGGTATAATAACAATCTCAAAAGTGAAAGGTTTCACACGGTATAAATATTTCCTTTTCGAATATAGTCCCACATGACAAAATTCTAACCAAGGATAAAGTAAATATCATTTATTAAAATAATAAAATATTGTAAATAATGTACTGTATGCCTAAGCTTACAAAATTCAATTTAATTTAGTAAAATCAACTGTTCTAGATGAAAACGATTATACTAGTATGGTGCATGCCGTAGCCGATATTGGTCAATCGGAAGTTTGTATACACTACAAACTCAACGACCAACACTGGACATAATTACATGACCAGCTCTTATATTTACTCCCACAATATTACTGCTTGCTCGACGTCGTTTGATCATTATAAACGACCGAAGGATCAGTTTAAAGATAACCAATTAAGTGACGATTATGTCAAAGACGGTGGAGGAGATCCGGGCGGCGCAGAGGGCGCCGGCAACAGTGCTGGCCATCGGCACGGCTACGCCGGCCAATGAGGTGTACCAGGCCGATTATCCGGACTACTGTTTCAGGGTCACCAAGAGCGAGCACATGACCAAGCTCAAGGACAAGTTTCAACGCATGTGTGACTACTCTTAATTATTTATCTTGATTAATTAATTATGTGTTGGATAAAAAGATCGATATATACGTTTATCAATATCACGTAAAGACATGAAAAATGCGTATATAAACAATTAATTAGTGATTGAAAAAAGAGAGCTAATTATCTTCATGCGCCGTGGAAATGTGTGTGCGTATATATATATTGGATTGGATGAAGTAGGTGACAGGTCGATGATAAAGAAGCGGTACATGGCTTTGACAGAGGAGGTGCCCAGCATGTGCACCTACATGGACCCCTCCCTCGACGCCCGTCAAGACATTCTCGTGCCGGAGGTCCCCAAGCTCGGCAGGGTGGCCACCGCCGAGGCCATCGCCGAATGGGGGCACCCCAAGTCCGAAATCACACACCTCATCTTTTGCACTACCTGCGGCGTCGACATGCCCGGCGCCGACTACCAGATCACCAAGCTCCTCGGCCTCCGCTCCTCCGTCCGTCGCACCATGCTTTATCAGCAGGGCTGCTTTGGCGGCGGCACTGTTCTCCGCCTCGCCAAGGACCTCGCCGAGAACAACGCCGGTGCCCGCGTCCTCGTCGTCTGCTCCGAGATCACCAGTGCCGTCAACTTCCGAGGGCCTTCCGACACCCACCTCGACTTATTGGTCGGCTTAGCCCTGTTCGGCGACGGAGCGGCCGCGGTCATCGTCGGTGCCGATCCAGATCCTACCCTCGAGCGGCTGCTCTTTCAAATCGTACGTAAAAAATATAATCTATCCTATATACATCAAAATCTCATCATGTATGCTATGCATGCACGTCGAGTGGTGTGGGAGGAGCGAACATTTTTTCGTGAGCTATATTCGCGATTGAGTAGCTATGCCTATATATATATGTCAGATTAATGTATATAGAGGTATCCGGAGCACAGACGATCCTACCGGACTCGGAGGGGGCCATCAACGGCCATCTCCGGGAGGTGGGGCTAACCATCCGCCTTCTCAAGGACGTACCTGGGCTTGTGTCGATGAACATTGAGAAGTGCGTCAAGGAGGCGTTTGCACGGTTGGGCATCCACAACTGGAACTCCATCTTTTGGGTAGCCCATCCCGGGGGTCCGACCATACTAGACCAAATGGAGGCCAAGCTGGGTCTCAAGGAGGAGAAGCTTAAGTCGACGAGGGCTGTTTTGAGGGAGTATGGCAACATGTCTAGCGCCTGCGTCTTGTTCATACTGGACGAGGTGAGGACGAGGAGCACGGAGCGGGGGAAGACGACGACCGGGGAGGGGTTCGATTGGGGAGTTCTATTCGGCTTTGGGCCTGGCTTCATAGTGGAGACCGTCGTCTTGCATAGCATCCCCATCCCCAAAGCCAATGAAGGCAGATAAACGAAAAAAAAAAAAAGATTTAAGCCATCCCAGTCAAAGGCTAGAGAGGGTACTGTGGATAGTATATAATAACTGACCAATTTATATATAGTTGATGATATGACTATATATATATATATATATATATATATATATATATATATATAAAAGTTGATGTCTTGTTAGCCACCTAGCTATATGAATAATTTTATATTTCCATGCACCAAGTCCGAGTTCGTTTCAAAACATTAAAAAAAATCCGAATCATAAATATTTGCTTGGGAGAAAAACTCTAATTCGTGCACGGTTAGACTGCAATATCATTAACGTTCATGTTTTTTGTGTGGGTCCCACCGGTAACTTTGTATATGGATCATAAATTGATGCTTATTACGAGAAAAGTATAGAAGAGTAATTATATATTAAGGAATGATCAAACATATGCATACGCGCTGACCATGGTGCTAGATAATTCAATCACCATCTTTATTTGTGGCAAAAGATGAATGGATTGCTATATATATATATATATATATATATATAATAATAGTAACATTTCCGTAAAGAGAATAGGATGCAAGACGTCTTCTTAGATTTTGAAGTGATTAAGAGCATTCTCATCGAACTCCTTGGCAAAGACGTAGTTCCAGTAGTCGGCAATGGCTATGTCTTTGTACGCGGGGGGGTTGGTGTCGGAGAGGAGCTCCTTGATGGGTCCATAGATCCTCGTATCGGTACGGTCAGGGTTGAGGAAGCAAGCAATTGAGATTCTTGGGCCAACTGAGTTGGCCAATACTCTGTGGTGGACGCTCTTGAATCTGTCATTGGTGATAAGCTGCACCTCATAGTTTTTTTGTAACAACTTCAATTAGAGGTCACAAGATTGGAAGTGGCTAGCTTGTAACTAGAAACTTAAATGAATTTTAGCAGAATTAATTATATGAATGTCATGGATCCTCGGATTGAACTGAGATTGAACAAATTACTAGGTGACATAAAACCTTCAACCAATAAAAATATCAATCGTAAATCTATGTTATACCTGGAAAAGGTCCCCAATGTTGACGATAAGAGCCCCAGGGACGGAAGCAACATTCACCCACTGGTTTTGGTAATAGACCTGGAGACCACCGATGTTGTCTTGTCTGAGGATGGTCACAAATGAAGGGTCAGAGTGCTTCTTTGTTCCCAGGGTAAGGTCTGGCTCTGGGCATGCTGGATAGTAGTGAGCAGCCATTTGCATCCTCTTGACACTGTCAATGTTCTTGAGATAGTTGCTTTCCAGGCCCAAGGCCTCCGAGAAGAGCTCAGTCATGGTATCTCCCATCTTCAGTATGTTCGCAACGTACTCCAAAAGTATGTCTCTGCAAATTGTACATATTTATCACACATAAATCGACTATACAACATAATTTAGCTCCATACATAATTAGCTTTAAGTAAAAGTATACATGTACGTACATAGTAATATACGTACATATATATATACCTGCAAATGGGGGTAGTTCTTCGGGATCAAGGGGACCAAGATCAAAGGAAACGATGAGGGTGTCCCTCCAATTTGTGGTTTTCGATCTGAGAATGTCGTAGTTGGTGGAGAAGTTCACTTTCTTGTGATCATCATGGCCATAGAACTTCATCTTCTCCTCGGTTGGTTGCTCATTGAACTTACGCACCCCCTCCATCATCTCATCCAATATACTAATGGGCACACCATGGTTCACAATTTGGAAAAACCCCAAGTCTCGGACGCTTGTCGAACTTGATCAACGATCTCCCCCTTTGATCTCCATCGATTCCGGCGAGATCGATAACCGGAATTTGCAGCTCGGTGTTTACGTCATGGCGGTTGGGTCGGAGCTCGGGTGGCTCAATGAAGAACTTTGGGATGTGGGTCACACCGGCATCAAGCAGCCCTTTGGCGCCGGTCTTGCTGTCATCGAAGGCTCTCACTTCCTTCGCCCTGTCGTAGGACATATCGGCATTGTTAGAGCTGGCCATACAATGGAGGTGGAAGATAATGGTTTTCGCTCAAGCTTGGTACTGACCACTATTGTGAGCGTGTGAACAAGCTAGAGCTAGAAGCGTATAACTGCTTGTGTTTGAGCTACTTGGTACATGTATATATTATATTTATAGCAGAAACTCGCAAAGCCGGTCCGGTCCAACTTGGCTGGTACAAAAAACTCATTTGAATGCTAGAAACAGAACGATGACGATTTTATTTTTAGCATACGATGAATCAAAAAATGTTGGTCAATTTTATCCAACTAAGACAAAGTGTTTGTATTGGAGAACTATTGTTGGACTTGACAACTGATAATCATCCGGCATATATATATATATATATACACATGTGTGTGTGTGGATTATGGAGGAGGTGTAACGTGTCTCGCTTACCTCCAGGGTGAAAATAAAAGAAATCATTAAGGTGAATTTGACAGCAAACTTTGTCTATATATATGTCAGAATTGTTGGCTAGTCAATAAGGGTAGCAACTTTCTATGATCAGCTCGATGTAATTGGTGCAATAGCTCTGATGATATTCAGATAATTGGAACATGTAATGGACTTTGTGTCAATGTTGTCCGTTGAAAGCCGTAACGTAAAAGGTATTGATCAATTGTGATTCAATTCAAACATGGAGTTCATCTTCTATAATAACAGAAATGAGCCCACCTACGTACGCCTGATCAAGAAGCCCACCTTGTCTGATTACTCATTACAGGCCTTATGAGTGTCTTGAAAAGATTGGCCACATTGGGTCAAGGGGATTGCAAATGGAATGGGCTTGGATTGAACAAATGCCAACTTGAAATTTGAACCAAGTTACTCTGGCAAGAGCATATATAATGTTTTTATTTTAAACCTGACTGAACTAGCATATTCTTGTATATTCGGATAATTCATTCTTTTCTACTGCATTTATGATGTTATCATTATATACTTAGGTATATATGACTTCATAGTTCATACACACGACTGACGTCTGACTCGACTCAAATTGATGGCTAAACCTGATCGGTCCATAAGCATAAAACCCTAATTCAAATTGTGGGTTTTATACTATACATAGATATTATATTAAATATCTCAAATAAATTAAAATAAACTAACGATGACCTACAAAAAACTTAAATATTAATGGTTTTTAAAAAATTTGGTTTTTTGGTCGATTTCTGTACAATTTGGTTCTTGGACCAAATTTCATTATATTGGGTTCGTTTAGCCAATGTTAAAACCAACCTGAACCGATTTTTTTAAAATCAAGCAGAATTGACAATTTTGGCTCAATTCAGTTGATTACTTTGGATTGAGCTGAAATATGCTCACTGCTCTACCAAAACAACTAGCGTGAGACCTTTGACATATTACTTCCATTTTATTAATATTTTTCCAACATTGTTTTCATCATTAAATTAATGAGCCATCCAATTAGTAAATAAACATTTAATTTGGAAACAAATAATATTGCATAGTTATTTCTTCTATAAAAAATTTTGTCAGCTTTATAAATATATTATATTTTATTGTAACCGATTTAAAATATTGATCATATATATATATATATATATATATATATATATAGAAATTTGTTATGGATGCGTAGCATTAACGAGAGCCGCTGGATCAAAATCTTGCAGTTCTCGTTCAATCCACCCACCAACCTTGTGATGGACTTGCCTACCCGCCCAACCCGCCCGCGACTGCGTCCTGCCCACCGCGCCACCGCCCGCGGCCGTGGCACGCCCCCACCCCCCCCATCCCTCCCTCCCCGCCTTCCACCCCCAGCCAGGGCCCCCGTCCATCGCCCTCCTCCCCAGGCCCAGCAGTCGCTTGCCGTTGCGGCTACAACACCAACCCCCCACCCTCCGCCATCGCCGACTCTGCCCAGCATCGCCATCGCCCAATTCGAGGGCGGGGGCCGCCAAATTGGGCGATGGCGGAGTGCGGGGGGCGGGACTCCGCGATGGCCGGGCGGGGGGAGGAGGGTGGTGGATGGGGCCCCGGCTGGGGTGGAAGCTCGGGGCACACCACGGCGGCGGTAGTGGCGTGGTGGGCATGGTGGTCACTGGCGGAAGGGGCAGGGCAGTCTGCGGGCAGGAGGGCTGGTTCGGCGGTCTGGTTGGTCCATCGAGCAAGTAGGCAAGTCCATCACAGGGTTAGTGGGTGGATCGAATGAGAGTCGCTGGATTTTGATTCACGGGCTCTTGTCACGAAGACATGGTGCGCTGCAAAACCATGCAACGAACTACTCATATATATACAGACATATATATATATATATATATATTTGTAGAACATCAAACTTGGCAAATCTATCTGTATTAATATATAAAATTAGGACTTTAATATGATACGTGTTACATCTTTTAATTTTTTACAATATTACTCATTTACTTTTTCTTTATAAACATTTTAGTTTAATTAGATATATATCACATATCTTTTAACTATTTTATAATGTTATTTTTTATTCATAAAAATAAATTAAATACAATTTAAATATATAAATGAAAATTATATACTGCCACACATCACGCAGGTTAAAGATTAGTTACCAATAGAATTGACAACTACATTTTAATTCAAATTTGACAAAAAATCAAATAATTGATCATGTATGAAAAGAAAATGTAATATTTTTTACGGATATATATAAAATTTAAAAGAGTGAAACTAAAAAAGTTATCGGCCACCGAATTTCAACAAAACCCCAAAACATTACATTCAATTCAATTAAAGTTATTCCCTATTAAAAAAGAAAAAAGAAAAAAGAAAAAAGAAAAAAATAGTAGCTATTTCCACACAATTTTTTTTTTCCTGAGAAAAAAAATTCTTGATTTTTTAGGCCCTTTCTCTTTCTTTGTGCCCACGTCTCTCTCCATCGGCGATCTCTCGCCCACCGCCGCCCGATGACGCCGGAAAACGGTCCCCGCCGCGGCCGATCTTGCCTCCTCTGACGACTCCCAGCCTTTGCGTTGGCTCGCCTTCCTAACCTTGCCTCCTCCTTTCCTCCGCATTGGATTAGGTCTGAATAAGGTGGGATATTCGTGGATGATCTCTGCGCAATATGAGGTGTTCGTGATTGTTGAGTTGAACTTCGATCGTCTCCCGTGTTTGGCATCGTATTTGACGGGCCTGTTTGATCTCCTCACTTGCGGTGACCGGTGGTTGGTTTTGGTGATTGTTTAAGCTGATCGTTTAGGATTATTTGATTATATTTTGAGATGGCGATATTTGGTTACCGACCATTTTTCGTTGCATTTTCTTTGATTAATTGTTATCTGGGCTGCGATAGAGTTGAATTGCGTGATGGGGGAGACGGGTTTGAACGTGGAATGTTGTTGATGCCGCGTCTTTGATGTTGACGACAAATGGTTGTTGGTTTTGAACGAGAGAAGTTATTGGTTCTATAGCTATATATATATATATATATATATATATATATATATATATAGGTAATATATATTTGCATTGATTATCGGATGATAAATTGTTGGAGGATTGGTTAGTTTACTGATTCGGATGGGAGAGGTGGTTGGGAAATTTTCATTACTGTTGGTTGAACATTAATCAATAGATTTTGAGATGTCTAGTGCTGGACAAGCTGTTGAGCATGTTGGTCTACCCAAAATGGAGCCCAAAGTAACTGCAGAAGCCGAAAATAAGCTTCCGGGGTGCTGTAACCCTGTCAAGAAGCCGGGGCCTATCACGATTGATCATGTGCTGCTGGCATTGGGTGAGAGCAAGGAAGAAAGGGAAGTGAGAATTCGAAGTTTG
>JAURVB010009059.1:0-18840 GCA_033002965.1 Piper betle
AGGCCGACATCCACATACTTCAGATCAACCCTACACTGATTGACGAAGAGAGTAGGATCATCTTCCCACTTCGAAATGACCGTCGCCATGAATCCCGGCAAAACTTTGCCTCTGCTTGCCCATCTTGCTGAAAGGGGGGACTTGTCGGCCAACAATCATATTTAGTTTCTTTCTTGTTGATTTTAAACTTTAATCCTCACGATTATAAAGCTTATTATCAAATTAAAATAATCATGCAAGAAAATTAAGAAGAGGGAGTAGGAAGAATACCTAAGCAAGGAAAAAGACACGCCGGTAAGGAAGAGGAGAAGAGAATGCGAATGAAGGCTAGGGTGGAGGATGTCCTTTATAAAATAAAATAAAATGACAGCTAGGGTATGTGAAAACACCCGTATTTTATTTAACATGGTAAATAATAAAATTTAACCGAGTAATTAACCGGGTATTGGATATAGCACGTTCGGTCCTTCCCCAACCGCGTTTGCGTCCATTTTTTTCATTGTCTTTACACAAGTGCAGAATGAGCCGTCTTGCAACATTGTGCCCTTTTGCCCCTTTCGACATGGGGAAGGGTGTTCAATCTTTACCTCTATCACGGGCCTGATTTCGGGACCCAAAATTTTCCCATCCTAACCAGTCCGTGCGGCGTATTCGCACGCGAAGAACACCATCCTAACACCAAGAATGCAGCTTTGAAGAGACTACGGAATCCTGCATGCCAACACCAACCTGTGTTCGGCCAACCTCAACACCCCGAGGTTGCTGCCTTCAACCCTTCGCTCGATCACTGTGTGTTGGCATCGCACCAAACACCGACATAACACTTCTGGCTACCAACACGCCTTGCCAATAGGCTGTTCCAGAAGTCAAACAGCACTACACGCTGCACTGCCCGATCACCCAACCAGCAACACACGTATTGGGTTCGTGCCGTCTGCCCTTGCTCGTCTCAGCACCAGTTCCCACAATTGCCTGCCTTGTAAACTTTGACCATGACCTAGGATACAGATGTTACCTATCTAAACACCAGCCAACAAGCAAAACATCGATTATGGGAAAACACTTCCCAACCTTATATCATTAACCCGATCATAAGGATTTTACAAGCACTCGAACTCTCCTCTAAAGCACCTGCTCGGCTTGTGGACAGCCCCCACAGCCTCGCCCCCATGTACCCAAATACAAAGGCACACACAGGAATTACTCCCGAGTAATCCTATCCCGATTGCCAACACAAGCAACCTAACAACGTGTACCTAGTTTCCAGCAAGCCGATGGAGTTCCGGCACTCACCACGAACACCAGCTGCAGCAACTCTACCCTTCTTTCTCACCAGCCGCACCCCGCTGCTTTCCTCATAAAGGAAGATGCCTCGAATCTCAAGAATTCTCCTCCTCACCGGACTCAATTTCTCTCTTGATCCACTCCCACATCTCTCCCTTGGATCGGTGTAAAACCTAAAACCTAACTGTTGGGCTTTACAACCTCTCCTCCTTATAAAAATTCTGTTCTCGAAATTTCTTATATCAACTGCGATCGAAAGACTCAACTGAAGATGCCACTGAGTTGGCAATAATAAAGCGTCTGAGCTATAACCTGGAGGGTAGCTCTCCCTTAAAGGATAGCTGCATACTAGCCAAATTGACCAACATGAAGATGGAACACTGAACACTAGTGAAGATCACTAGCTCCTTACAAATCTGGCCAGACAGGACCACACGCGGTCGAATCATTTGGCTAAACATGCCATATATGCTGGATTCATCTAACTGGACTGACCATACATGCTAGAATCACATGGCTAGACTAACCATACCTGCTCGAATCGTCTCGTTGGACTAGTTCCTAGGGTCACTGCGAACTATGGGGACTAAAATACAATCACCTCAGTGGGAAAAACCTAGGCTCACCTAACGGTCTATTGCTTGGTCAAGCCAGCAGTCTAAAGTACTACAGGGTACTAGTGTTGGCTACATCAGAAAAAAAAACTATGGTACAAGGTATGCTACCTAACATGTACCCATGTCTCCTTGATCCTCATCAATGTGACAGGTCAATTACGTGTACCCTCAAGGCACTCTGCTCAAGGTCCTACTACAATACTAGGGTTAAGTCCTATGGTATACACAGGTACCAAGAGCTATATGACTCACTATGGCCAACCTAGGTCACACACTCAGCTGCCCCAAGAAGAGGAACCAGACTGCTCACTAGGACCTACCTAACTCGGCCCCAAGCTAAATATCCTACTGTGTTCCATAATGAAACAAGGACAGTTGGCATGACCCTACTACTTACTGTGGCTCTCATAACTGTCTATACAACTACTAACTGCTGAGTCAACTATGGAGTCTTCATCTTGTCTGTGGCATGTGTTCTGGTCAATGTTTGCTCATCTTAACCATCTAAAAAATTGATAGTAGGACTGATATATTTAGAAAGGCAATTGTAACAATACTCGGGTTGTAACACCCCAATTTCGGCTTACCAATGAGCCGAATCAGAAATGTTACAATCGAGTCAAGTATTGTTTAGAGTTGTTGGTTAGTAAGACTAGATCGACAAAATAGAACAAAATAACCTGCTTGGTGCCATGAGAATGGAAGGCATTATTAGATATGCATCAAAACACATCAATAATAAATAAAAGTAAGAAATAAAATAATTGTGCTAAGCTCAAGTGTGTGAAGCATTTTTCTTCCTGCCTCCAAAGTTGACTTAGGATTTGCAAGTCCTACATATATTATATAAAAAACATCAATAACGAGTGTTACTGGTAAAAAAAATAACTAATACAAACTGGCAAATGGGTATTCCATTACCCATGGAAACTTAGGAAACTTCACAATTGCCTCACACTGGGAAGTAACCAAACATACTTAAACAAGTGTCGGCTCGCATGCACGGTTAATATTTATATTCATACGTACAACTCTTACACCCTCAAATCATCTATATTTCATCTGTCATGGTACTTGAGCAGCAAAAGGAACGATTAAGTGAGTGCCTAAAATTTCAGAAATGTGTTGCGTTACGCAATACCCTCATGCACCGCACAGCATAAGGGTTTGACGAAGTACTTGTACAGTACATACATATCTCCAAATCGCTCACTGTCTTATTCTTGAAATCCATAAAAATGCGTGTACTTATGTAATAGGTTTAGGGAAGAGGCTTCTATTATATATTTCTCGAGCTTCAATTTGAAAACCAATAAGGGATCTCATCCTCGTAGTTTTATTCACCATGTTTAGAAAACATAGTTAAATAGCCTGACATCGAAGGGACCTGATACGTGCTATATATAAAACACGATTAAACTCGACACTCAGGGAGTCAAGCAGAGATCAAATAAAAGAAGAATGCTACAGACCTATGGTCTAAGCTTCGAGCACATCAACACATCGACAACAAGCTTGAACTCCGTAACCTACATTGAAACCTAGTGCTAAGTAAAACATCAATGTCTCTCTATGATGGATGCTTGTGGTGTGTGCTGATATCATCAATACACCATAATAAAGAAAACGATGCTAACAAACTTATAACTAAACACATGGCACAAAAATTGATAAGTAATAATAATAATAAATAACAAGCAAATAAATACACTCATAGATAATTAGGTAAATAATAAATATGTGAACAAAAATAATATTCTAACCATAAATTAATAATATAATTACACTATATAAACACACGAGTAAACACGAATAAACATCATGTATACTCGTATTAGTAAATTTATAAACAAATAATAATTAAATATTTAATCAAATAATATTTCAAGAAATAATATACTAAATAACTAGTTAATACTCATTAATCATGAATAATAATAATATCATAGTTATACAATACAAGAATACAAAATTAAATAAAAATAAATAATAACATAAATTAATGAACAAATATATATATATATATATATGTATATATGTATGTATATACATACAATTTAGTAAACATAATAAGACTAATATTTATAAGTAAATATAATATTAATAATAACAAATAATCATGTAAACATTCATCTTATACGATAAATATATTAAAAAATAAATAAATAAAAATAATCATAATATCCACACATGCTAAATCATGTGAATATGCGTCGAAACTAATATATAGGCCCTTGAATCACCTAAAATTTTGCAATAAGAGACGAAAACGGTCCAAAAATGGTTGAATCGCAGCAATTGAGATGAACCGAACTGAGTTGGGCTGAGTCAACTTGGTCTCGATTAAATAAAATATTCAGTTGGGTCAGCTGGGCTGGTTAGGACCGATGGACAGGGACATGGGCTTGGACCGGCCGACTCGAGCACAACCAGGTGGACTCGCCCGTGAGCAAGCAAATGCGACGAGGGCAAACGGATTGGATGGGGTGGTGGTTGCGAGTTGCCAGAAAATACTTATGGTGGCATAGCTAGGGTTGCTCGATGATCTGCATCGACAGGGGTGTCATGGCGAAGGTGCTGGTGATGACAATCGGTGGAATCCGGCCATTGGCTGGATTGAAAATTGTTGAAAGTGGTGGTATCGCCACCATATACGGCAAATTCGCTGGTGACGATCGTGGCCATGATAATGGTCATGGGTGGTCTCAAAAGATTAGCCATCGAGTGGGCAAGCTATCTGATGCAAATCACTGGCGGCAATCGCAGCTATGCCGGAGGTTGGTGTCGGTCCCAATAGGAAGATCTAGATGAGGGGAAGCTGTCGGGGTGGTCGGATTCGTTGGCGGACCCTCGCTGGCTCCAAAAAAGGCCCGAAAGGCTGCAGCGGCGTCCATGAACAGTGATAAAAACAACTCAATCACTGTAGGCAACTGCGGCAATGCCGGTGGTGATAGTAGGTATAGACACATAGTCAGCCGTGAAATGGTCACGGTCGTATAGATCAGGTGGCTGGAGGAGAGTTGGGGCCTCACTGGCAGCGAGCCAAAGTGGGCATGGCGCTAAGTAGAAAATGCTCAAAATCATGGGAAATCTCTGGAAATAAATGGGGAAGCTAAGGCTGGGTGTACGGATCAGATCTTGCCAGATGGCACGATCCGAACGTTTGACAACTCATGGCCTACTGGGCCCACCTATGGGTGTATGTAATATACATATAGATAGAAAGCTCTGATCGAGACCAGCCTAAGTCAAAGCTAACTCAAGTCCTAAAAGTGATTCTATAGGCTGGATTTGAGGCAAGAAGGTAAATTGTGCCTCGAACCTTGAACTCAATCATGGGCCCACAGGGGTACAAACTGGCGATTGAAAATCCCTAAGATGCATGTAAATGAGATACCATAAAAATCTCAAACAGATACTAAACACTGCAACAGTCTAGAACTAGGCCTAAAACCCTAGCTAACTCAAACAAATCATTTGTATACCTCACATTTACATTGATAACTTATGCTCTCATCATCTACATGTCAGGCATACTCAGCCACTATAATAAGCACATATGGCTATCTAGGCCCATAATCATGGTCTAAAAGCTGGTCTGGCTCAAGATTGTTCGAACCAACTCAATAATGACCCAAACCAGGTTAAACTACTATCGAGTGAAACCATAATCCTAAAGTTGGGGTTTTACACGAGTGAAGGTTCAGCTCTTTTTGGCATCTCTAGTCACACGAAAATAGCCTCGATCTATCATGAAAAAGTAGTCTCACTCCTCTTGGACTCTAATTAGGTGTCTCATCCACACATGGTTTCCCATCAGGTGTGCTGGGAAAGTACACTAAGCTGAAAAAATTCTACTAGGTATGTGTATAGTGATGTGAGGATCTCCGTCTAAGTTATAAAGGAGTGATGAAACTCTCTATTGGATATTGGGCTAAAAAATATGGGTAGGTAAATGGACATTTCTCTAAGATCATCATGATTGGAATCTGTCATAGGTGGCCTCCCTATGGAACGACCAATCAATGAGGAGTCTAAGAGACGACTAATAAGTGGTCCTAGTTCAGTCAACTAATAGTATGCACGTGTTTCTCGATACTATACTAGTCACACACTTCTAAATGGATGGGTTCTGTAACACCCCAAATCCGGTTCATGCTCATGAACCGAACCGGTATGCTACAAGCCCCGGTTAGGTCGGCTAACCCGAACCTAACTCATACGGATCCAATCTCGGCGTCTTAAGATGAAGATACAACACTCAAGCATGGATGAATGCACAAACCCTAACATGGTACTACATGAATGACATGTAAATCAAGGCACACACCAAGACAATCCCGATAAAAATAATAAAAATTTTAAAATATAACGAACAGAGTTTCCCCTAAAAATGCAATTAGGGGCCACCCTGTCAAATATACATATGCAAATATATATATATATATAACCATATATCAAACAATTTCATTCATACAAAATACAAAATCTAACATGCTGTAACTCATTTTGAAACATGGGTCTCAACCCACTACGCTGCCATTGTGCAATATATTCATGTTCACATCATCTCATCATCTCTTAGTACTTAATTACATCATATCATCATATCTTAAGCATTTAATCACATCATATAATAATATCATAAACACAATGTAAACACTCAATTGACTGACATGTGTGCAAGCGACAACAGTGCTCCTCCGTCCAAACTGGCTCCTCCAACTCGTAATTATTACCTACATATAGTACAAAAACACGTCAGTAACAAGTGTTACTGGTCCAGAAAATAAAATAACTATAACAAGCTGGCTATGAGAGCAAACTTTCATATGAAAGAAAACATCATATACTCCACGTGAATACTCTGAAGGGCACTACTAAGGAGCCACTGGGCTGCAGACCTGGTAGCATCCCGAACTCACTAATCTGCTGCTGCCGATGCCACTCTCAACATTTTCTTACTTCATTTTCTGGTCTCAAATCCTAAGCCCTCTCCTTACCTCCATATTTCTCCTAGCCTTGAGCACGAAGGCTGAGTACTCTCAGGCAGTCGCCTTTATTACCCTTTGAACCACAAGTCCGGACATGCGCTGTACTAAACAGTACCTGTAAACCTCCATGTTCTTCGGGTGTGAGGAACTCAAACGCGGAGTTGTCAGGATCCCTCAGGAATGGAACAGTCCACTGGCACTAATCCAGAACCCGCTTTCATTATCACGACATCTGCTCATGGTACGTGTAGTCGGTTTCTCCATCTCTCGTCTCACTGAAAATGCAAAAACTACATATATATAGGGCTGGGTAGGGATTTATATAATAGGCCCGAAGGCAACTTGTGGTGGATTTTATTTCCGAAATCATCCTCGATGGACCTCATCCTCGAGGGGTTATTAATCCAAAAACTGTTTGGTTAAATGGCCCGAGTTAAGTGGGATCCGATAAAACGCCACTTAACCCGTCCTGCAGATAATAAAATAAACATACAATAGAAGAGCGTAAAATAGGGACGAGTCCTAAATGGACCTGATAGAAGCTCCAAGCGTGTCATCGTGCCTAGGCGGCGAGCTCCTACTCCGTACCTACACATCAAAACTAAATACTAACGCCCGCTAACTAAATGATGCATCAAACTCATCATATAATCAACACACAACATAATAATCATCTATCACAATCAATAATCAAATAATCATAAATGTAAATAATCCTAACTCATCCTATTCATACCAATTTTATTATGTTTTTCTAACTTATGTCGTGATCCCTTATCATGCTCCGACTCGATCTACCTCATTAGATAACTTACATTCATCCATTACCAATCAATTCATGCACATCATTACTTCTTTCATGCTTGAACTTTTATCATCTCAATCAATCAATCCTATCATGCTGTGCTAACAATCATTAATTTTAAATAATCAAATCAGAGGTAATTATACCTCTTGTCGTCGACAATCGGTGATTGCAAGGGTTTTGTCGCGCGTCTCGGAACTCGAATTTGACACTCATCAGCGTCCAACGTTCGATCGGGCTTGATTGGATGAGCTCCGCGAAAGATTCGGTGAATTTCAGCGAATCCGGTTTTCCGGCAAGTTCTGGCAGGCTTCCAGCAGCTTCAATGGTTTTTCGGCACCTCTCCGGCGGTTTTCCGGTGGCGTCTACTACCTAGATAGGGGTTATATTGGGTACCATTGGGGAGGGCGTCATCCACATAATTTCTCTTCAGACAGACGCCGGCTTCCTCCTTCGCTCGGGTAATTCTTCTTCCTTTCCTTTCTTTTCTTTTGTTGCATGCATACACATGTTGCATAAATCATAAACATGATAAACATAAGAATTAAATGAGAAATCAACAAGGGAAGAAGAAAACCAGGAGGAAGTCCTGCTGTTTTCCAGCAGCAACCACGCCATGTTTCCTTCCATGGTGTGGGGTTGATGTGCTGGAGGTGGGAATTGCTCCCGACGGTGATGCTGGCCGGATGGAGTCACCTTGGAGGGCCAAAACAGACCGTCGAGGAGGCACGCAGGTCTGAAATCCGAGGGGAGAACAGGTCGGTGTCGGTGTGGTGGTGCAGCCATGCTGGTCGGGGGCACCGCCGTGGTGGTGCTAGAGGGTCGTCGTCATGGTGGTGCTAGAGGGTCGTCGTCATGGTGGTGCAAGGGGAGCCGCCATGGGTCTGGTCGGGTGCTGTTTATGTGGCCGACTAGGGTAGTCGCCATGGGTCATGGGCTGATTATGTGACCGACATGGAGTCACCATGGTCAGGTCGGGGTTGCTGATTGGGTGGCCGGAATGGGGTCGCCAAGGACTGGTTGAGGGTTGCCATGTGGTGGCCAAGTTGGAGACGCCATAGCAGCGAATGGAGGCCGCCACGTTACTGGTTGGTCGCCATGCATGGTGAAAATACCGGCTTTCGCTGGTTGACTACAATAAAGCTGGGAGCTTTAGGGTCGTTAAATTAATTGTTAAAGTAAAATGGCAACCAGGTAAA
Source organism: Piper betle (assembly GCA_033002965.1). Taxonomy (NCBI): domain Eukaryota; kingdom Viridiplantae; phylum Streptophyta; class Magnoliopsida; order Piperales; family Piperaceae; genus Piper; species Piper betle. The sequence continues at coordinate 8,900 of JAURVB010009059.1, forward strand.
TATGGGAGAACTCGATGCGGTCGAGTTAGAATTTAAGGTAAATACAAAAGAATTAACTATGGGACATGTTAATAATTAAATTATCAACTAGTTAATGGGGATTTGGATGGGGATAATTAATAATTAATTATCATCAGAATTGCTGAAAATTTAATAAGTAATGAAGACTAACATGAACTAATTACATCATTTAAAAATTGATAGTATATTAGTCATGTAGTTGCATGTAGGTTCATGCAAATAAAATTATACTAATGTATAATTTTATGCCCTCATTCAGATTAGGGTTAGCGGATCACAGTCAGACGAAATCACAAGTCAGGTACGTATAATAGGTAGAACATCGTACTTTCCTTGTTGGTAGCCTAGGTCGGCCTGAGCCCAGATTCGACCACCATGCACCGAGTGCAACCGGGGTCAAAGAATTGACTCAGTCCGACACGGGGTCGTATTATGTGCGTAAATTGTGTAATGCATCGACATTGTTTTTGAGTAGTGATAGCCGCCCCATAAAAAGGCTACGGCCAGGGTGAGCGAGGCACAACGATTCCTCCATCGCACTGGAGTGCAGTGATAGCCTCCCCATAAAAAGGCTACGGCCGGGGTGTGTGAGGCACTGGCACTAGAATTGGTAGTGAGAGCTTCCCCACAAACGGGGCGTAGCAATCACCTGAGTGCAGTGATAGCCTCCCCATAAAAAGGCTACGGCCGAGGTGTGTGAGGCACTGGCACTAGAGTTGGCAGTGAGAGCTTCCCCACAAACGGGGCGTAGCAATCACCTGAGTGGAGTGATAGCCTCCCCATAAAAAGGCTACGGCTGGGGTGTGCAAGGCACTGGCACTGGAGTGCAGTGATAACCTCCCCATAAAAAGGCTACGGCCGGGGTGTGCGAGGCACTGGCACTAGAATTGGTAGTGAGAGCTTCCCCACAAACGGGGCGTAGCAATCACCTGAGTGCAGTGATAGCTTCCCCACAAAAAGGCTACGGCCGGGGTGTGCGAGGCACTGGCACTGGAGATGGTAGTGGTAGCCTCCCCACAAAAGGGCTACGGCCGGGGTGTGCGGATCACAGCGGATACCTCCTCCGCATTGTTTTGGAGTATAGCGGAATCGCTCCACCGCATATTAAAATGAACATAGGGGAATAGTGGAATGTACTTGACTTGGTTTTATCTATTATACTACTTAGTGTTGTAATCACTGACGCGGAATTGCCTCCGCAGGTGTGCAGATACGAAATTAGGTGATTGACAACCAGAGCATGGAGCAAAATAAATATGGGGACTCCCTTTTTGATTTATTTGAGAAATAAGTATGGCTACTGGGAAACGGTCCAAGACTGTGGGATCGTTATATATGTTTTTGTTAGAAATGCTAGACATATTTGCTAAATTGTGAGTAACACCTAGCCAGCTAGGCCCACAATGTTGTGAAAAATGGCGGGTCGTTACATAAACCCAACAGGGATGCATCACTGAAGACTATGAATCCTTCATTACCATCGGCGATGCTACTAAGGAGTAGTCTTTAATGAATTTCCTATAGTAGCCCACTAAACCTAGGAAGCTTATGATATCAGTGACTGCCTTAGGTTGTGGCCAATTAGTGACTGCTTTAACTTTTGATCGATCCACTGCAATTACGGCCTTTGAGACAATATCACCAAGGAAATTTACCTCCCTCATCCAGAAGTCACACTTTGAGAGCTTGTCGAACAGTTGATGTTCTCTCAGAACTTGAAGAGTAATAAATAGGTGCTTCACATTCTCTTCTTCATTATTTGAATAGAGCAGAATGTCATCTACGAATACGATAATAAACTTGTCCATGAGTGGCATAAAGGCTGCTGGTGCATTTGTTAGACCAAAAGGTATAACCAGAAAATCTTAATGTCCATATCGAGTTCAGAAAGCTGTTTTCTGTATATGCGACTCCTTTACTTGCAACTGATGATAACCAGACTGCAAGTCTATCTTAGAAAATAATTTGACTATTTTTAGCTGATTAAACAAGTCATCAATCCCCGGTAAGGGGTACCGATTCTTGACTGTCACTTGATTGATTTTTCGATCGTCAATACACAGCCGAAGTGATCCAACTTTCTTCTTCACAAAAAGCACAGGGGCTCCCCAGGGTTAAGTACGTGGTCGAATGAAACCTACCTGCAACAACTCATCAAGTTGATTCTTTATCTCCTTGATGGCTAGGGTATGTGGAAACACACCAACACCCATATTTTACTCCTTTAACCGGGTAACCAAGTAAAGAATAAAATATTTAACCGGGTAGACTTAACCGGGTAGAGAATATAATATAATTAATATTAATTCTATAATGTTTGATCTTTCCCTGCCCGAGTCGAATATATTAAAAAAATTTTTCCACGGTCTGTACAATAAACTCCCTATCATTATCTATAATAATGGTTGTTGTGACTATTCCAACATGTCCATTTATTAGCTGATGGTTCAATCCACCATGTCCATTAGTCGCTGATGGGTCAGTCCACCATATCCATATATTGACTGATGGGTCAGTCCATCATGTTCATTACCGGCTGGGGGTCCAATCCACCATGTCTATTATCGGCTGGTGAGTCCAATCGACCATGTCAATTAGTTGGCTGAAGGGTCATTCCACCTTGTCCATCTATTGGCTGATGGGTCAGTCCACCATGTTCATAATTGGCTGGCGAGTCCAGTCCGCCATGTCCAATTTATTTGCTGTGAGTTAGTCCATCATGTTCATTACCGACTGGCGAGTCTAATCTACCATGTTCGTTATCAACTGGTGAGTCCAATCCACCATGTCCGTAATTGGCTAGTGAGTCCAATCCACCATGTCCAATTTATTGGCTGATGGGTCACTCCATCATGTCCATTACTGGCTGGCAAGTCCAATCCGCCATGTCTGTTATCGGCTGGTGAGTCCAATCTACCATGTCCGTAATTGGCTAGCGAGTCCAATCAGCCATGTCCAATTTATTAGCTGATGGGTCAGTCCATCATGTCCATTATCGGCTGGCGAGTCCAATCCGCCATGTCCGTTATCGGCTGGCGAGTCCAATCCACCATGTCCGTAACTGGCTGGCGAGTCCAATCCTCCATGTCCAATTTATTAGCTAATGGTTCACTCCATCATTTCCATTATCGGCTGGTGAGTCCAATCAGCCATGTCAATTAGTTGGCTGATGGGTCATTCCACCATGTCCATCTATTGGCTGATGGGTCAGTCCACCATGTCCGTAATTGGCTGGCGAGTCCAGTCTGCCATGTCCAATTTATTGGCTGATGAGTCAGTCCATCATGTTCATTACCGGCTGGCGAGTCCAATCCGCCATGTCCGTTATCAGCTGGTGAGTCCAATCCACCTTGTCCGTAATTGGCTAGTGAGTCCAATCCACAATGTCCAATTTATTAGCTGATGGGTCACTCCATCATGTCCATTACTGGCTGGCGAGTCCAATCCGCCATGTTCGTTATCGACTCGTGAGTCCAATCCACCATGTCCGTAATTGGCTAGCGAGTCCAATCTGCCATGTCCAATTTATTAGCTGATGGGTCAGTCCATCATGTCCATTATCAGCTGGCGAGTCCAATCCGCCTTGTCCGTTATCGGCTGGTGAGTCCAATCCACCATGATCCATAATTGGCTGGCGAGTCCAATCCGCCATGTCCAATTTATTAGCTGATGGTTCAGTCCATCATTTCCATTACCGGCTGGTGAGTCCAATCCGCCATGTCTGTTATCGGCTGGTGAGTCCAATCCACCATGTCCATTAGTTGGCTGATGGGTCAGTCCACCATGTCCCTCAATTGGCTGATGGGTCAGTCCACTATGTCAGTAATTGGCAGGCGAGTCCAATCCGCCATGTCCAATTTATTTTATTATGGCTGTCAGGTCCATTCTGACATGTCCATTATTGGATTATGAAGGGCGTAGCCCGTGTCAAACTGAGTCAAATCCTTGACCCCGGTTGCACTCGGTGCATGGTGGTCGAATCTGGGCTCAGGCTGACTAGGTTGTCCACAAAGGGAAAATACAACATTTTAAATAATTATACAGACCTGGATATTTCGAACTCGCAGCTGCGACCAATGATCCTAATCTGAACGAGGACATAAAATTATACATAAGTATAATTTTATTCGAGTAGAAATGCATGCAACTAAATGACTAATATATATTTCACTATTAAATTTCAACAATATTAAATATTAAACTATTCATGTGATATAATCATTTAAAGTCCTACTTTACATTAATAATCTAGATCATAATTAACACTTAACAAATAATAAAATAATTATCAACTTATAAACAAATATTTAATTACTATTATTAGTATATTTTCCTTTGAGACGACAATTACTTAACCACAATCTTGATAATTTAGTTTACGGTTTTAAATCTTTAATCACTATCCTTATTCATAGCAATTTAGTTAAATAAGTTGTACGATTAAATTATTTAAAATAATTTGTATTATTCTAATTTAAAAATATTATTAATACAATTATTTTAAATTATTCGACTCAATAAAATTTCGAACTTTATTTATTTTCATTATGCTATTTAGGTTCGACGCTAGTGATTGCTACCCGACTATAGTTTAATAACTCATTTTCTATATTACTGACTCGTTATTAAAATAATCACTTTATTTACCTAATATTAAATTTAATATGGTAAAGGTAAAATCTTTATTTTATTAATCATTTATAACCCTCCGATTTAATTTAATCGCTTGTTGTGTGCCGATTAATTATCGACCGTTTATCATTACCGTATTTTTATTACTTATGTCCATGTCGATTTCGTCTAATAATTAATTAGTTTAGTAACTTTACCCATAACCCATTAAAATGATTATTTTTAATGATTTATTACGAGTTAGTATTATTGTATCGAGTCAACCCATATTTACAAAACTGCCATCTTCTTCTTCCCCAACGTCCCTTCTTCTCCAAACTCCATCTTTGCACCCAAAAACCAGTCTTGGCGTCTTCTTCTTCAACCCAAAACCAGATCACTTCCTTCCCTAATTGCTTCCCTTCCCTAGCAACCCAATTGGAAGCCTAAAGCTCGTGCATTTCAGCAACCATCCACGTCCAACTCTGTTCTGCACCAAGATGCGACTTCTGGCCAGCAGCACCGCCGGGACTGCAAATTTAACTCCATCCGGCCAGCAGCACTACCGGGAACTCTTCCCTTCTCCCTGCACGACAACCCAACGTCAAGGCCAAGCGCTGTGAGCATGCACGGCGTGAGCCTTGGCCGGCGAACTGGTATAGATGTCTGGAATTCCTCCACAGCGCTGCTCCCTACAACTCCGCCCATAACCAGCTGTAATTCCGCCACCACTTGGAAACCAGGGACATGGCGAGCCCTCCCTTCAACCCAGCAGCAAGAGAGGACGTCGGGGTTGTGAGGGAATGCCTTGCAAACATTTTTACGGTCGCCCATCTTGCCAAAATTTCAGACTACTCGGCCTGTAACGACCCGCCATTTTTCACAACATTGTGGGCCTAGCTGGCCAGGTGTTACTCACAATTAAGCAAATATGTCTAACATTTTTATTTAACAAAACATATAAAGATCCCACAGTCTTAGACCGTTTCCCAGTAGCCACACTTATTTCTCAAATAAATAATAAAAGGAGTCCTCATATTTATTTTGCTCCATGCTCTGGTTGTCAATCACCTAATTTCGTATCTGCACACCTGCGGAGGCAATTCCGCGTTAGTGATTACAACACTAAGTAGTATAATAGATAAAACAAATCAAGTACATTCCACCATTTCCTTATGTTTATTTTAATATGCGGTGGAGCGATTCCGCTATACTCCAAAACATTGCGGAGGAGGTATCCGCTGTGATCCGCACACCCCGGCCGTAGCCCTTTTGTGGGGAGGCTACCACTACCGTCTCCAGTGCCAGTGCCTCGCACACCCCGGCCGTAGCCTTTTTGTGGGGAAGCTATCACTGCACTCAGGTGATTGCTACGCCCCGTTTGTGGGGAAGCTCTCACTACCAATTCTAGTGCCAGTGCCTCGCACACCCCGGCCGTAGCCTTTTTATGGGGAGGCTATCACTGCACTCCTGTGCCAGTGCCTTGCACACCCCGGCTGTAGCCTTTTTATGGGGAGGCTATCACTGCACTCAGGTGATTGCTATGCCCCGTTTGTGGGGAAGCTCTCACTGCCAACTCTAGTGCCAGTGCCTCACACACCCCGGCCGTAGCCTTTTTATGGGGAGGCTATCACTGCACTCAGGTGAATGCTACGCCCCGTTTGTGGGGAAGCTCTCACTGCCAACTCTAGTGCCAGTGCCTCACACACCCTGGCCGTAGCCTTTTTATGGGGAGGCTATCACTGCACTCCAGTGCGATGGAGGAATCGCTGTGCCTCGCTCACCCCGGCCGTAGCCTTTTTATGGGGCGGCTATCACTACTCCAAAACAATGTCGATGCATTACACAATTTACGCACATAATACGACCCCGTGTCGGACTGAGTCAATTCTTTGACCCCGGTTGCACTCGGTGCATGGTGGTCGAATCTGGGCTCAGGCCGACCTAGGCTACCAACAAGGAAAATACGATGTTCTACCTATTATACGTACCTGACTTGTGATTTCGTCTGACTGTGATCCGCTAACCCTAATCTGAATGAGGGCATAAAATTATACATTAGTATAATTTTATTTTGCATGAACCTACATGCAACTACATGACTAATATACTATCAATTTTAAATGATGTAATTAGTTCATGTTAGTCTTCATTTCTTATTAAATTTTCAGCAATTCTAATGATAATTAATTATTAATTATCCCCATCCAAATCCCCATTATCTAATTGATAATTTAATTATTAACATGTCCCATACTTACCTGGTTGCCATTCTACTTTAACAATTCATTTAACGACCCCAAAGCTCCCAGCTTTATTGTAGTCAACCAGCGAAAGCCGGTATTCTCACCATGCATGGCGACCAACCAGTAACGTGGCGGCCTCCATTTGCTGCTATGGCGTCTCCAACTTGGCCACCACATGGCAACCCTCAACCAGTCCTTGGCGACCCTCTTCCGGCTACCCAATCAGCAACCCCGACCTGACCATGGTGACTCCATGTCGGTCACATAATCAGCCCATGACCCATGGCAGCGTCTCCCTAGTCGGCTACATAAACAGCACCCGACCAGACCCATGGCGACTACTCTAGTCAGCCACATAAACAGCACCCGACCAACATGTCTTCTTTTCCTTCCACCCAATTTCAGACCCCATCTTCTATCTACCCCACTGATCCTATTGGAAAAACCCCAAAGATCCAATCTTTATCCGCTGCTATCTCATGGAACTCGGACTACACCCTACATGGGGACCTTAATTTCACCATTCATGGTGGTCGACCAGCAGCCATGGCGACCATGTCCTGCCCCATCAAGGTGACGACCAGCACCACCCCAAGTGACGACCAGTCTGCCCTTTCCATGGCGGATCCACGTCTGGCCAGCAACACCACCCATGGCAACACCAACCTAGTCTCCCTTCACGTTCCTGATTTACATCCCTCCCCGACGGTCTGACTCGGCCACCCAAGGCGACTCCGTCCGGCCAGCCGCACCGCTGGGAGCACTCCCTACTTCCAGCACGTCAACCCAACTCACAAGGATGGAAGATGGTGTTGTTGCTGCTGCAAAAACAGCAAGACGTCCTCCTGGTTTTCTTCTTCCCTTGTTGATTTCTCATTTGATTCTTATGTTTATCATGTTTATGATTTATGCAACATGTGTATGCATGCAATAGAAGAAAAGAAAGGAAAAGAAATTACCCGAGCGAAGGAGGAAAACCAGCGTCTGTCCAAGGAGGAAAAAGATGTAGATGACGCCCTCCCCTTCTCCTTTTATCAAGAATAAGATGACGGCTAGGGTATGTGGAAACACCCTTCCACCGTAATTCCTTTAACCGGGTAATTGGGTAATCAACACGGTTCACTTAACCATTTCACTTAACCTCTTAAATGGGTACATGGTTTAGTTCACTTAAATGGTTAAATGGATAAGTAATGTGGTCGACTCGACCGATTCAACTAGAATCGTCCGGTTAGAAATTACTTTTCAATTAACCGGGTAATTCATACTTAACCAGCTAACGAATTTTTTTCCACGTTCGATCCCACCGCGTCGAACGTTATTTTTTATTATTATTGTTATTTATATATATATATATATATATATTCCGGGTCTTTACAATCTCCCCAACTTAGAATTATTTCGTCCCCGAAATATCATAGCATAAATAGGATATTGATGATTAAGTACATCTCCGGTATAAGTTCATGTTTCAACAATTACACGGATTTTATGCTACATTATGCTACAAATAGGCTAGGATATTTTCTGGCCATTTCCTGTTCAGTCTCCCATGTAGCTTCTTCTAATCCCTGATTTCTCCATAATACCTTTACCAAAGGGATCTCCTTGTTACGGAGTGTCTTTGTTTCCCTTGCCAAGATGCGAATCGGTTTTTCCTCGTAGGTTAAATCCGATTGTAGCTCTAAATCTGCAAAATTTGTGATAATGTGATTCTCATCTCGTACATATTTCTTTAGCATTGACACATGAAAGACATTGTGTACACCATCCAGGCTTGGTGGTAATGCTAATCTATATGCACAACTTCCGATTCGATCCAAAATTGGAAATGGTCCTATGAATCTTGGCTTCAACTTCCCAGATGTTCTAAATCTGATCACTCCCTTTTTAGGTGAGGTCTTAAGGTAGACGAACTCCCCAACTTGGAATTCTAAGTCCTTCCTTCGAGTGTCAGCATAACTTTTCTGTCGATCCTGAGCTGCCTTAAGCCTTTGCTGGATGAGTTGCACTTTTTCGGCTGCTTCTCTCACCATCTCTGGCCCGACTATAACCACCTCTGTAGACTCCAACCAGCATGATGGAGATCGACAAGGCCTACCGTATAAAGCTTCAAACGGTGCCATTCCTATACTGGCTTGGTAAGAGTTATTATAGGTGAATTCAGCCAAGGCTAAGTGTTTCTCCCAATCTCCTCCCAAGTCGAGGATGCAAGCTCTCAACAAATCCTCCAAGGTTTGATTGGTCCTCTCACTCTGACCATCAGTTTGGGGGTGATATGCTGTACTTAACTTGATTTGGGTCCCCATAGCTTTTTGGAAAACTTCCCAAAAATGTGACGTGAATAGGGGATCTCTGTCAGAGACTATCTCCTTTGGAATTCCATGCAGCCTGACAATGTTATTTATGTACAGTTCTGCTAAGTATTCCGCCGTCCTTGTTGATTTTGTGGGGATAAAGTGAGCTGCCTTAGTCAAACGATCCACAACTACCCATATAGAGTCATGTCTCTTCAAAGTCCTTGGGAGTTTAGTAATAAAATCACATGTGACACGCTCCCATTTCCAGGTAGGTATCTCTAAAGGTTGTAATAATCCACCGGGTAGTTGATGTTGGGCTTTGATCAATTGGCACGTCTGACACTTGGAAACAAAATCCACCACATCCCTCTTCATCCCAATCCACCAGTAGGTTCGTTTTAAGTCCTGGTACATCTTTGTAACACCAGGGTGTATTGAGAACCTTGAACGATGAGCTTCCTCCAGGATATCTCGCTTTAGTGCATCATTGTTGGGTACACACAACCTCCCTCTAAATCTGATTACACTGTTGGAATCTACTACAATGTCGGGAGTTTTGTCCAACATTTCATTCAGCTTCTCATCTTCCATTTGTGTTAGCTTAACTCGGTCCACCAATTCATTGGAGATAACCAGGTTCGCCAGTAGTCCTGTCATTCATTCCACCGGGTTAATAGCTACCACCTCAGCTGACATAGCCCAAAGTCTAGCTAGCTGTTGACCCTTGTCCACCTTGCCCTTCCGACTCAACGCGTCGGCTACA